>VDFB02379951.1:0-34933 GCA_007258455.2 Sequoia sempervirens | reverse complement strand
TATGCCTGCGATATTCAAAACCCTACTCTCCTAAGTGTCATGCTGTCAAAGATTTCTTTGAAAAGCTTCGCCTCTGTTCTACTGCTGGCCTCTTTCTTATCCCTTTTATTCCTGGACTATTTAATGGGTTGTATTTATCTCCCTTTCTCTATGGTGTTTGAATCTTGTGGAAAACAATGTTTAGGAAGCTGAGGAAGCTAGCTGGCACTGCAGATTTGCTTTTAGGACTGAAACTAGCAAAAAGTTCGTTCTAGAGATGGCTATGCAATACAAGTCTTCTTCAATTTTTAGTTAGAGGGAATTGGAAAGGTGATAGTCATCTGAGAGAGAATTTTGCCGCTCTTTGTTAAAAAATACTCTACCTCTCCCTCAAGTACCATGGAAGGGGATTCATCAACTATGAAAGTGGGAAAAGGAAAAGATTTGGTTAGCCATCCTACCCAAGTTCTTATTGTTTGAACTCTCCCCCTACTTGTAAATGGTCGCACCCAAAATGATGAATGGGGGCCCACTGCAACAAATTTAGCAATTTTACCACCATATGAATGGGTTTATTAAGAATATTATCTTAGAGCCTCACTGGAGCATTATGTTCCCATAAGGCTTGAGATTGAGGAGATCACCATGAATGAAATCTACGACAAACTTATGTAGGAACCCTAATATTTGCCTATGGAGAAGGAATGTTAGATATGTGTTGCATAGTAGGAAAACCTGGTGAGTACTCGCCGAGTTCACGAGTACTCACGGGTTGCAGGCCCTCCGCGAGTGACTTGTGAGTTTACTTGTGGCTCAACAAAGGTCCAAAACTCACTGAGTTGTGGCCGAAAGCTCACCTAAAACCCTACAATTTCTCCAAAAAACTCGCTAGTTTAGACGTGGGTCTGTGAAATGCATTTTTGATGCAATTTTTAGTACGATATTTGGCGCAATTATGATGCATTTTTGGTGTGATTTGGACCTATAAAAACCCTATAGACGACCACACAGATACACTACGATTTCTGGAGGATTTGGGTGACTTCACATTTACAGCAATTAGAGAGCAAATAATTTTAACAAAAATGTGTGAAATACCTAATTTCTCCCTTAATTGATAAAATTGTGAAAATGGTGTGCAAGATGAAGTTTTGTGTGGTTTCAAAGGCCTTAATTTGGGCTTGGTGGCAGGGGAATTGGGGGTGTTTCCCCCAAACCCCTACACCCTGTTGGGGGTGTTTCCCCCAAACCCCCACCAAACTCATTTGATTCATTTTGTAGCTATATTTTGCATAAAGTTTATTATTTTTTCAAAAAATTGTCTTTTTCAAAAATTTAAGTGTTTTTCAAGATGTCGAGTTTTGTCGAGTACTCTCCGAATCAATTTTTTTGGCTTGCTGAGTACTCTCCGAGTCAATTTTTTTTGGCTTGCTGAGTACTCTTCGAGTCCGAGTTTGTGAACTATGATGTGTTGTATACTTCAAATGTTCTACACCCCTTCTAGATTGTAGACCCTGCCATAAGTCATGAGGCTCAAGACAACACCCCAACTAGGGGTATGGGAGACCCATGGCCCTAAAAAGGGTGGCCATTATAGAAAAATTTTAGACCTATGGTTTTATATCCATTGTATCGTAATACCACTTAGCAATTTCCTATAGTGATTTTCCCATAAATACTCACACATGGATTAGGGTTAAGCACTAGTGAGAAATATCTTATGTATGATGAATGGTTGAGATAATATGATAAGTGTAGTTTTTGTTGGGTTTTTAACTTTTTTCCAGAAGAGTTTCCTAGGGTAAAATCTCTTGTTATTTTTTTGCTAACATTGCTTCTCTTTGCATAGGTTTATAACTTTATTGGTATTAAGGAGGCTCGATCTTAATTGATTAAGCCTATGTAGGGAAGTGGTTCAAAACAAAAAATAGGTGATGCAAGAAGACCTCTAGTAAAAAGAAAGACTTATGGGTAAACATACTTTTCCTAAGAGTAAGACTGATTTTCCATCATTATGATGGCAGTCCTTTTTGTATAGGTAATGACCCTCTGCTACTAATTCTCTGATATGGTAATTTAGGATAAAATTAACTTTGCTTTTCTTTTCTTTTTTTAAATAGCTAATGATAAAGTGTGAATGAGAGTGGACACACAATATGAATGAGAAATAGAGATCCATTGAGAAAGAGAATCGTGGTGAGAGTGAGAGAAATGAGAGTGAGGAGGGTTATTTGTGAGAGACAGATTGAAAGTTTATATTATCTGCTCTGAATTGAAATTTTTTGATTTAAATCATAGATGCAATAATCTTAAATAATCTTTCACTCTTGGAAGAGATATAATAGACAGTATTATCATTGCCCAAGAAACCATTCATTCCATTATAGCATCTAATCAAAGTTGCATGATCCTCAAGCTTGACGTAAGCAAGGCTTACAATAGAGTAAACTAGAAATTTTTGACTGTGCATGCTCAAAAAGTTTGGATTTCAGAATGACTGGTTGAGTTGGATATATGAACGCATCTCAACCCCACAAATCTCAATACTGGTGAATGGCAGCCCCTTTGGATTTTTCAAACCAACTAGAGGCCTCCGGCAAGGCAATCCACTCTCCCCATTCCTGTTTGTTTTAATGGCAGAAGCCCTTGGAAGGGGAATCAAGGAATGCACAAATCACCATTTGTAGAAAGGCATTCAAATGGCAAACAATCTCCCTAGGATGACCCATCAACAATTCGCAGATCATACCATCCTATGACAAATCCAACGTTGATGAAACAGTTGTCATCAATAACACTCTAGAGAGATACACCACAACATCTGGACAAGAAATCAACAAAGGCAAATCACGCATTTTTTACATTAACACAGGAGTGGGCTTCCAAAGACGAATCACCAACATCCTAGGGTTTAATAAAGAAACACTTCCCAGCAAATATTTGGGAGTCCATTTGTTCAAAGGTGCAATCAAAACATGCCTATGGGAAGAAATTGTTAACAAATGTCAATTAAAATCTACATCTTGAAAAAGCAAATGGCTCTCTCTATCGAGGAAAATAAAAAATGATCAAAGTTGGACTCCCAACTATTCGAATTTACCAATTGTCAAGCACACAGATAACATCCAAAGTTAGATCCCTAATTGAGAGCATACTAAAAAAGTTTATGTGGGAAGGCTCTAAGTAAACCAATTGCATCCCATTAGATGGCTAGGAGAGTGCATGTGTGGAGAAGGACAATGGGGGGCTCAAATTAAAGAAAATAGTGAAACAAAATCATGCCCTCAAGGCCAAACTCCTTTAGATTCAGATAAAAGAAGCAAAATTGTGAACAACCCCAACCCCTCGCTAGGCTCACACAAATGGAACTTCATGCAAAATTGCAAAAGACCCATCCCAGACCATCTTTCCATCTTTCTTGGGTAATCAACAATGGTCAAAAAGCACATTTTTGGATAGACTCTTGGAATGGTCTACCACCCCTTTCAAATATACTCACCTTGGCAATACACATGGACACCATCAACAACATATGGGATCATCGTGTCTGCGACTACATAGAACAAGTTAACAATCAGCCTGAAACTTGTCAGAAGTGGAAGCAAAGGGATATCCTTCCTATTCCAACAAACACCAAACAAATGCTTAGCTTGGAATTAGAGAAAAGACCAATCTACATCAATCAAAAAGAGGATAAGCTCATATGGACAGGGGCCAAATCGGGGCTATATTCGGCAAAAATGGGGTACAAGCTACAAAATTTGATAAAAAGGACATTGATTGGCCTTTAGAGTTTTGTTGGAACAAGTGGAACGATGCCTTCGCATGGACCGCACCACACAAGAGATTCCTCATAGGTGATCGCCTCAAGAAAATTGGAATGGAGGGACCTACACGGTGCATTATGTGCAAGTCTAAAGAGGAAATAGTGAATCATTTCCTAATCAATTGTCCAATTACTAGTCAATGTTGGGAGTGGCTGCGAGCCAAACTTGGACGGAATGGTGCTCTACCCAATGATATCCTGGAGCTATTTCAAAGTTGGCCAAGACTCAAAAAAATTGTGTGGGAAGGATTATGGGTTATCAGCCCATCAATGGTAATCTAGCACCTATGAAAGGAACACAATAACAAAATATTCAATGGCAAGGAGCTTAACATAACTAATTTACACAAGAAAATTGAACAGGGAATCAAAGAAGTCATAATGGCAAAAATACACTCCTCAGGCCCCAAGCCATTCACAACTTGGAATAATTTTGCTATGCAAAGTTGGGTAGGCCCTACAGATTCCGCAACGTTTATGCACCAACTCACTACTGAAACACATCAAAAGGACGAGAGTTAAATAGTACCCCCCTCCCCTAGGAAGATTAAAACTGAACTTTGATGGCACCTCCAAGGAAACCATGGTTCCTCTACTGCTAGCATCATTATTCGAATTCACAATGGAGAGTTGGTATGGATTGTGTCAAGGAAATTACAAAATGACACAAACGAGGCAAAATTCCTAGCATTACTGACTAGTTTGCAGATTTGCAAAGACAAAAATATCTCCAATATTGATATAGAGGGAGATTCGCAAATCTGCATAAATGCCATCTGCAAAAGAAAGGCAATGAACTAGAGATTGCAAAACATTGCAAAACTAATCTAGAATGTGCTAGAAGACCTGAATGACTACAACATCTACCATTGCTACAAAGAAGCAAATCGCATGGCAGATTTCCTTGCAAACATGGATGTGACCAAAGTGAAAAGCTAATCTTATCAAACAATTCATGTCGATAGAATGAAATGCCAAATGAATAATATCACATAGATTCCCTACGAAAACATAAGCTGAAATGTACCTAGCATCTTTGAGCTTCCCAAAACAACGCAAGACACCATTATAAATGGAAGCAACACCCCACCTGAATACAAAACAAAATGCAAATAAATAGGATAAACTGTGAGTGTCGCACCAAAGACTCTCCTATTCAAATCCGAAGATTATTCAATATGCAATCTAGAGAAATGGTGAACACTATACTAAAGATAGTAGGGAGCAATGTTCTCAGTGAGAGTCACGTCCATGATGATAGACTGATAGCACACTTCCTGAGGAACATAATCCTCATACTCGAAAAGAAGAGCTAGGGCAAGCTGGCGATGAAGAACTATGCATGAGACACGTAGAAAGCTCCTGCACACAATGCAATTAAAGGTTTCAATAAAATCCAGCACAATAGAAGCTTGGCAGGCATCGTTGAGGTGGTTGTTGTTAACACTTTGTCCCACCCTTGTTTTCCCACTGCTAATAATCGATCTGAGAGATCTTTATGGGTATTTGGGTCATTTGAGCTTCTGTGTTGTGTCTTCCCCCCTTTTTTTTCCTTAGTAATTTACCCAAATGCAAAATATCTAGAATTTGGTTAAGTGTTCAATGGTTTTGAGTCCTTTGCCTTGTGAAATGCCCAAATGGGTATCTATGTTTCAAATTTGGTGAAAATTGGAACAAAAGTGAGCAAGTTATGGCTGGTCAAAGCTTTTAGTAGTTCCAAGAACCACCGTCGATGCTAGCAGCTATTCTAGAAACCATCGAAACAACCAATGAGTTCCTATTCCTATCCCAACAACCACTAAACATTGACCAAGGCCAATATGGGCAAGACATGTGCAATTTTCAAGTGCCATCATGAGGAAGGGCTTAATGGGTATCTCTAATTCCAATTTGTTGGCTTTTGGTCAAAAAATGGCTAAGTCTAAATGTTTTTTGAGCCTTCCATCCTGTAGAACACCCAAATGGGTATCTCCAATTAAAATTTGATAAATTTTGGGTCAAAATTGGTTAAGTTACGCACTTGCGTGTTTTGAGTCTCCTACAACTTTGCAGGAAAGTCTAAGTGAGCTGGCCCATTGTTCAAAGGTTGAAGTTCAATAGTGGGTTGATCTCCCACAAAGGCTAAGAACAACAAAATTGGATAAGTTTGGAGCTACATATCCAATAGTCGAACGGGGTTCTGTAGGATTCAGTAGGCCCCCCAAACCTCGTAGAAAGCAAAAGGAAAAGACTAGGCATGCGGGGATTTCCACCTAAACTGGATGGAGTCCAAAAGGTGAAGTTCAGATGTTAGCTACTTCTCCACATAAACCCAAAGGAATTTAAGTTTGCTAAGTATAGCTTTTGTGAGTAGATGGAGGCCAACTTCTTGCAAGTTTGATAGGAGGTTCCTGGCCTGCAAAGCCCGATGCCAACGAAGTTTTCGCAAGAGCCCGTTGAGTTCCAAATCAGCTAAGTTATGGTTTTGTGAGCAATATCATGTGAACTTCTTGCAAGGACGAATGGGGATCAATTTTCCGCAAGTTCCTATTGAAGCTTCCTAAACTGATTGAAAGAAAAACAAATTAAGCATGGCTTTGTGGGGATTTCCAACTAAATTGTTTCATAAGTCAAAGGCATTGTTCAGTTGTCGATCAGATTTCCGCATAAGCATGATAGAGGCAAAAGCATTAAGAATTAAGAACTAAGGCACCTAATGCAGACCTAATGGGGCTTTCCGACCCACATGAGCCTGATGGAAGTCAAATTCTCACAACCAATCTACTTGTACCTCCTAAACCGCAAAAGCACCAGAATGGTCGAAATTTCACCATTAATGCATTTCAACAATCACCAACTACCAGATTTGATCCAATATTGCCCGAATGACATGGTAAATCAGGTTTACATGAATCCAAAGGGAACATGATGCCCATGCTGCATTTATGAATTACAAAGCCCATTTCTGTCAGAGGGCCATTCCTTGCCAAATTTTGCAGTGGATTCTGCGGGGGTTTTCTTGCACTTCTCCTCAAGATCATCAATGATGAGACGTTCCAAGTGTCAAGAATGTTCTACCCACGCCTTCAGATCAGATTGAAGCTAGACAGATGTCTGCTCTATATTGGTTCTGCAGATGGCTAGGGTTTTTAAGGTTTCAATGTTCTGTCTCATAATAAAGCTTGATTGAGGCTCTTTTGTAATGGTTCTTTTTGTTCTCTGCAGAGACTCATTCGTTACATAGCTTTGTTATTGTAACTAGGCGCTAAGCCTTAAGATTAATAAAATTGTCATATGTTACATCTTCTCACCTTTGGTTTTGCTGTGTAAAGCTTTTACTTCCATATCAAAGTACATGTTCTATCATTTTATAAGTCGTATGCTGTGTTAATTTTGTTGTGAGCGTTGATTGTAGATACCTATCCGTCCCTCTTGATGCTCATCACACCCTAACCTTCATATATACTCTCAAAAACTGGTACAACAAAGAACTGTGTGAGTCCTTCTGACAATTTGATTGAACCTTTGTGTTGTAGTGGGTAGGAAGAATCACTCTAATTTAGGTGCATCACCACCCCCTTTTCTTTCTGCATTTTTCTTTCTCTCACTTTTCTTTCTGCGGGCTATTAGTTGTAGGATTAGTTTAGAGTTATTCAGTGTTGGGTTGGACCAACCCAACACTAGTGCATTTAGGTTAGAGAGGAAGTCAGTCTTCTCCGGAGGTTTGATCTCAATAGCAAGGGTCCCATACTTGAGACCAACCCCATTATGTCATCAGAATGCTGGGCCTAATTCAGCAAGGTGCAATTTCATGTGACAACAGCTGCTATTTGGAGGAACAAAGACTTCAAACAGATGTTGATGTTGCTCAAGGAGTGCATCATTAAAAACAACATGGAGGTCTTGAGTTTCTTTATGAGTCATCATCCTAACATCTTATCCCCGGCACAAATTGAAAGAGTTGCTAAAGTGACTGAGGGATTACGAGTCTTCATTCATCATAGGCCTAACTGACAGAATGTAAAGATCCCAGTATTTCACAGCAGCGACCACGGTGTTTTGCATGGTGATGTTTGTGGTGGCACTGTGTGCAAAGTAAGTAGTTAATAAAAGGGAGGTCACAGGTTCGAGGGATTTTTGCGAGCTATCAGGCCATTCAGATTTCTGCAATAAATCATCCGTGTTGCTGCTAAATCCTACATCCTCAGCTATCTCATTTTGATTGTCCTTTTTACCTTTGTTTCTTCAATTTATAACCCTAACTTCGCCAGATTTAGACAGGGATTCCCAACAATTTAAAAGATAAGGTGAAATATCACGTACAGACATGTGCACAAACACAAAATAGTCTGAATGTGGTTTAGTTAAAATAAAATTCAATAATAACGTTTTGGGTATAATTTTGCTACAATTCAATTTATCTAAATAAAACTAGAATATGCAGGGGTTGCAAAAAAAAATTAAAATTTAAAACCTGATCCGAGAACTATGAGTGTTTTGAAAGAAGAAGAAGAATGTGCATGTCCATGTTTATTGGAGAGGGGTTTCCCGACGAGGAAGAGCACACACACCAATCGAGTCAATCCGATTAACACAATCGCCAATGCCAAAAATGACAATGCCACAGCCATTGCAAATCTTGATTTACTGCTCAAAATTTGATGTTCTCACTGAACACGATCTTCTTTCTTCGCCATTTTTACAGTCGTTAATGTAGGAATGAGGATATGCGCAGAATTAGCAGAGTATTTGCGTTACGCGCAATCCATGACGCTTGGGTTTACCAAATGTCAAAAGAGTTTCGAACGTGCGTTATTTAGTTACGCCGAAGGCGTTCCCTCACTGAGCTTTCTCGCACTCGTTTTCTCTATCGACGGTGCAGACTCGCGGACAGAGGATGGACTACGATTAAACGAATCTGAGCTGTTCAATATTTATCGGCATGTTTTCGGCTGTTTTTTTCCCGTTGCCCGCCGCTATTGGTTTCCGCTCCTCGAAACCCACCCTTTCTGGTGTTGACTTTTCACTTCTCCAATTTCACGAGCTACGGTGAAAATAAGGTTTCGACAAGGGTTTTATTAAAATGAAAATTACGGCCAAGATCGCATATTTAGGTTTTAACATTGCACATCTCTAGCTAAGTATATATTAGCATAATTACTAGTAATCGCACCTTCGTGTGCAATGGGTACGCCGAAGATTTGTGGAGATCAATATTTTAATTTATGGTATTCTATTTGAAAGATAGAATTGTAAAATGGGTAGTGTGAAACTTTTTTAAATAAATGAAGGTATGCATATATATTTTATTGTTACTTCATTTTAATTAATAAAATATGATTTTGAACTACAGGGTATTTTCACAAAGTACAATAACCAGTATAATGGCAGAAAATTTGAAGGAAATATTCACTGCATAATTCATAAGATGTACTGTTCATTGCATTCAACAGTGTAGCAGCATTTGCTATACAGTTTTGACATTTTGTCTTTGAAGAACAAAAACCAGTATAATTGGTATTTTTGCAAAGGACAATAAACAGTAAAATGGCTGAAAAATGCGAGGAAATATCTACTGTATAATTCATAAGCTATGTAAAGAACAGTGTATTAAGATTAACATGTGAAGATGATTTGATATGTACTGTAGCTATTGTGAAAATAGCTCTAGCAACCATTGCATTTGCAGCTTCAGTAGCAGCTGCTATACATTCAATAGTAAATAAAGTTGAGAGGAAAGCTGTCAGCAGAATAGTGTAAAGAATAAGGAAAATAAAGTTGCCCAAAAATGTATACATTGAAATGAACATAAAAAATTTCACATAAATAATGGCAAGTGAGTTACCTCAAGTTGAATTACCAGGAAAGGTCTGGCAACCATTGCATTTACAGCTGCTATACATTCAATAGTAAAAGAATATGTCAGGAAAGCTGTAATTAAAACACAAGAAAAGTGATCTGGCTATGTATAGATTCTCAAGAAAAGATGTTGTGCAGTCAATGAAGTGGTATTTAGAAATAAGACATTGCAAGAAGTTCTATCTAAATTGTTTCTACTTAATTATATTTCAATCATCTGTTAAATTTGATAGAACCTTGACACTTTAAGCACATCAATCCACGATCTTGTACCTCAAGGCAACACTTCCAGATAGTAGGTAAGGCTCTTCATCAAATAATGCCTTCCAATCATTTCTAGTTTCACAATGATGAGAAGCACATTAGCTAGACAACATTTTCCTATTTTCATTAAAAAAAATTACAAGCAAAATCTATTCATGGTGAATCAATCTAGCGGGGCAGCCTATGTTCATGGGTTTATTATGCCCATTTAGAGACACATCTATTCAAGGCTTGGAACTCATCCAAGTAAAATTTCAAATAGAGATGGACTTATGAATTAGTGAGGTTCATGCAAATTAATTAGGCTATGACAATCAACATGTGATGCCTTTGTATCTTACTTGGCCTGATTTTTTCTTACAAACGACAGATAGGTGCATCAGCTAGTAGCCAGTTGACAATCTGATCACTTCATATCTATTAATATCTATTATTATTATTGCATTGCATTTGTAAGTTCTGATAGAAATAAGTTAGTTGTAGATTAGTGAGTAAATCTAAGACAGTTTGGATTGGGTCTTTCAAAAGACTTTCCTACCTATTTTCTTGATAAACATATAACCGTATTTTTTAGTTTCCAAGATAAAATAACAAGAGGTTTTGTTCTCTGTTTATTTCTCCATTTTTCTTTTAAGTTCAGTTTCAGTTCAAATCTCAGTATACATAATTTTGTACCCCAGAGCTCTTTTAATACACACATGATTGAATACCTAGAGATTTGACATATGAAGTGAAATCCCAAAAATAGGAAAGTTTAACCAGTACCATTAACAAAATTTGCACAAACCTACAAGTAATAAAAAGCAAAAGGAAACGCGACCATTAGGCCATCCTTGTAAATCAAAGGTAAACTGACTAAATATTTTCTTATGGGCAGCAGTAAAACATATTTTCAAGTGAAATTGGTTTGAGGATGATCCAAGTGTTCATTATAGCTTTTACATAAAACTATAAAATTTGTAGATTCTCTGCTATGTATTATACAGATATTTTCACTGTTTTGGATGATTCGCTCTCAAAATTTTCTCCTCAAACTAAAAAATGCCCAAATATATAAAGCCCCAACCAATTGATCTCATTTACTAATATTGTTTTAAATCTAAATATAGCTTTCTCTTTAAATCAGTAAAAGCACTTTGAAAACCAAAAAACAAGGTATTTTAGAGGTTGCTCTGCCTCTTCTTCCTTGTTATTGTACATACGGTAAAGTGAACAGATTGTTGGTGTGCTTTCAAATATGTATGGAAGGCCAGGAAAGGAAAGTGAGGTGAGTCATATGGCATTTAAGAGATCCACTATTCTGGAGGTTGCTCTGCTTCCTCTTTCCCCCCTTTCATCGGATGTTCTTCAACAATGAAGTGTTGGCAGGTTGTGAGTATGCTTTGAAAAATGTGGAAGCTAAGAAATCTAGGCTATTTTGCATTAGGAAGAGCTTCTCAGAACTTCAAAAAGATCAAACCCATGGTTTGCAGAGGCCAAGACTTGGGTTATATTTATAACACCTGATAGCTCATGTGCTATTTTGCATCTATCTTCCCTTTATCTTTATTGTTGTAAACGATTGTAATCTGTAAAGATGTAATCTAATGTAACATGAATAATTTTCTCCTTATAATTTTAGAGAATGAATCTGACAATTTTTGTAAGTTTGAAGTGTGTTGTCTATCAAAAGGCCTAAAAGGAGAAAACATAAAATCAAAAGTGACTCCAATTTTGGATGTGAGACAAGAATGGAAAATAGTCGCTAAAAAGTTTCCACCAAATAATATAAGAAATTGAATCCTTAAAATTGTGTTCTTAAATTTAATTAATTTTGAGCTTTGTAAGACAAAGAATCTGAGTAAACTCAAACTCCTAATCAAGATCAACTACCAGGATTCAATACTGAAGGCATTACCTCCTAAGAACTACAAAATTCGGTTGGGCAAAACATAAAAGAAAAAAAACTCGAGACTATCCAAATAGAGGAGGGTCCATTAGATCCTTCTCATAAGATGAATGAATAGACATGTCAAACTTGTGATAAGTAGCCAGTTCAAAGTGGGGAACACAATGCAAAGCGAATGCCAATTACAAAACCATCTCTCAAAAAGATTCAGTAGGAAGCTAAAATCTATCCTCATATACAAGCATTGCCAGATCTGGCTGATTCAGTAGCCAGCTTCAATCAACCAACAACCGGAAACATGGGCCTCAAAGTCTTTGATTTCATTTTTTATGCTCAGAGTGGATTTGCATCCATTTGCTAGCCTAATTGCTATTGTGAATGGGTGCAAACAACATAAAAAGGCAAGCTCCCTTTGTGAATGGGTGCAAACAGCATTTAAATTTCATAGAATAGAGAACTTATTTTGGTTGCATCATTTGTCTGGCATGGAGGTGAGGCGATGCTATGACATTTGGTCTTGGGCTAATGTTGCGACTGCAAGCATGATAGCTGTGCAAGAGTTGGTGTTTTCACTATCTTTCAAGCATAAACAGGACAATTCTGAAGTAATACTCACCGGTTAGTTAAAAAGGAAAGGCCAAACCCACAAGTAATAAAAAGCAAAAGCAAAAGTTGCCATTAGGCCTTCCTTGGCTGAAAACTCAAATGCGATGTAATGTGGTTCAATGCAATGTAAATCTAATGAGATGTGTTGAACCCTCATTTAATTCTCTCCCAGCGGCAGATGCTTCATTAATACACAACACTGAACTAAAAACTTTCAAGCGTGGTTTTTTTGGGCAAGAATGACTCAGGACGTAGAAATGAAGACGAAGATGGAGAAAAAATTATATATAAAAGAAATACCCCCTAAATTTGTACCGCTCTACCTGTATACAGGTGAAGTTGAAAGGGGTTTGCCACCAAAACTATAGCGTGAAAACAATTACCCATAACATCTTTACAGATCAAATAAAACATGGAAAGAATTGCAGAGAATTCAAACCAGAGCAAATGACTTTCCTCAAGATTCTGCAAAATATTCTCAATGCTTTATTTCTGTCAAAAATTTTGGTCTATTTTTTGCATACATTTGTGTAATACATGAAGCCAATTGGTAGGCCATTTAGAATTTTTATTTTTTTTGGAGAATTGACAACTTCAAATCAACTATGCATCCACTTATAGGGATCCAAACATGACTAAAATAAAATCTCTCAATCAGGATGATAATCAGGTTCCATTACAATAGGATCATGTTATGTTTGCAATAGGGAGAGAGGGAGAGAGAGAAAGAGAGATATAGATAGAAAAGGAGGAGATAAAGGGGGATGAGGGAGAGAGAGAGAGAGAGAGAGAGAGAATAGGGAGATATATAGGAGATAAGAAGCATTGGGATTTTACTTAAGAATTTATTAACTACATAAATTTATAATCCACGCGTATCAGAAAGTTAACTAAAAATTGTAGTATTATATTTTGTGTGTGAGTGAGAGAGAGATATAGAGATATAGTGAGAGATATATATAGAGAAAGAGCTCAAAGGAATAGAGAGAGAGATAGAAGGCATAAGAGAGAAATAAGAGGTATACAGGGAAACTTAGATAGAAAAACGATAGTCTAGTTTTTAACCAAGTGTTTTGTGCCAACAACCCAAAGATGACATGTATCTATGGGGATATATCTCTCTACCCATCTCTCTTTATGTCACTCTATCTAACTCTCCCTCTTATATAAAGGGAAATGTAGATAGACAATTTACGATAGTCTAGTTTTTTACCAAGTGTTTTGTGCCAACAATCCAAAATGACACGTATCATTTTTGACCACTTGTGTTTTGTGCCAACAATTCAAAATGACATGTCTCTACCCATCTCTCTTTATGTCACTCTATCTAACTCTCCCTGATATCACTCTATCTCTTATACTCTATTTTCACTCTCTCTCTCTGTGCCTCTCTCTCTATGTGCCTCTCTCTCTCCCTCACTATTAACTTCTTTACCAACATTTACAAGTACATTTGACATGTTATTTAGTTGTACTAATTGGTAAGTTGGAAATTATAAAGAGAGCACCAATAAAGGAAGCCACTTGGAAATTACATAGGACGTCAATTTTCATCAAGTGTGTATACTAAGTTACAATGTTTTTGTTTGTTGGAGTCCCTCAGGATTGACCTTCTATATATTATTTCACTTCTCTTGTTTGCACTTGTTTATCACCTTTGGGAAACATAAATTCCACTATGTCAATGTTCCACTTATACCCATACTTGCTTTGCTTGAGTTTCATATACAACAAAATGACTTGTGTAGATATTATTTGATTATATGTTCTTGAATTTTGATATATTATGAGGTCAAGTTGTCTCAAGGCCCATACAACCTCACACCCATCTAATGAATTTTTGGTGTTTATAATCATATACTAAAATGAATTAACAATAGATTTGATTTTCTATATCTACATTCTTTACAAATTTCATTATTAAATTAAAAAGGAGTATTATTTCTATAATTATAAAATAATTTAAAAAATATAATAAAAATATTGTTAAAAAAACTTAAGAAGATAAATATATAATATTATTAAAAAATTATAAAATATCTCAAAAAAATTAAATATCTTAGAAATTAAGATTAAAGTTAAAAATATGTTTTTTTCTACTTGTAATAGCTGAAATTTGAATAGAATAGAAATAATTATAAATTGAACTACTTCTACTAACCTTTATTATTATTTTAATTTGACAAATAGACATAAATAATTCTAATAATTCTAAATTTAAATCTAAATTAAAAACTAAAATAGAGAAAAAAAATGCAAAGTCAAAATATATGTAATCTAAATGTTAATAAAAATAATACTAATTATTTTGTTTATTTAATTATATGGCTCACTATCACTACTAATAAATAAAGAAATGTTAGCATTAATAAGTACATAATTTTATAAAAAATTTAAAATATATTTAATAAGTTAGATTATTGTGATATTGCTATCAGGATTCAACCGTGTAGTTTTGAGTCAAACTCATTGACCCATGTTTCATGAGTAGTGGTTCACCGGAACCCATCTCTCATGATATCGAATGGTCCACTTAGCACTCATTGCATCTAGGTGATGCTCACAGAGGTGAAGCACTGGTCCATCCCGGGAGGTCACCCATCCCGGTACTGCTCCAGCTCAAGCGCGCTTAACCAGGGAGTTTTCTCGAAGGTTAAGCCAGATTATGTAAAATTAAAATAGCATATATAATAAGAAATAAATATATTTAATTTAAATAGCAAATTGAGCTTCAAAATTGTGGTTATTCAATTTAAGGGGTGATGATAGTGGAGTACAAATTTAGCTCCCAATATCTCTCTTTCTCTCATTCTCTATCTTTTGAGTTTCTCTCTATATATCCACCTCTCTATTTAAAATTGTCTTCCCCTCTATCTTTCTTTTTCTTCCTCTCTCTTGCTTTCTCTATAAATCAATTAAACTATTAGATTTTTATATATTAATTTATATAATAATAAATATAATTATACTATTATTTTGAAAATAAATTTACATTATATTAAATATAACATACATATACATATATTTATCAATTTATATATTATACAATATAATATATAATATAAATACAAGTATAATAAATAATATATAAATAATGGTTATAGGAAAATTCACCGTCACCAATTTTTATTACATGGGAAAATTCACTCCCATGACAAATTCACCTAAGGAAAAGTCACCACTAGCAATTCAAAATAGCGAGAAATCCATCACATTAAAAATTTGTGATTAATTTTCCATGATGGTGAATTGCTGGTGGTGAATTTCCATGAGGTGAATTTTTTCATGGCCGTGAATTTTCTCAAATGAATTGCTGGTAGTAAATTCAATTTTGATGACATAAATAATAAAATATAATATATAAAATAATATTACAAAATTTTGTAAGAGTTTTATGGCATCTTTTAAAATCTTTTATTAAGATGACATTACAATTCAAAAATTAAAATTATCAATACCACAACACATTTTACAGTATAATCCCAATGCCCATAATATTTAATAATCCACGCAAAAAGTTAACTAGAAATTGTAGTATTATATTTTGTCATTGTCTTAGCATTTCGCTGCTGAATATTGTGAACGATGCGAATAATGTGTCATGCTGTGAACGATTGGAGATCAAAATATCAAACACGTGGTTGCCAATCCTACTCGGCATTAAATAGTTTACTGACCCTCATCACTGCAAATATCAACCCTGGTATTGGCATGCCTTTGAGAAAGGCGCAAACAAGACTTGCGAACCCGCTAAAGATAAAGTTTCCTGCCACTGACGAATGTGGAAAACGGCGAAAAGTGAAAACGACAGAAAAATCAAAAGGATTTTCAACGTGTTGGACGAGTAAAAAGTGCAGAGTTTGCGGGGAAAATATTACGAAACCCTATGTGGCAGTCGGTGAGGGCAAAACCAGGACGGTAAAAAATGAAGGGAAAAAAAATGGGTGTGCGGAAACCAAAAGCGGTGGTCGGAATTCTCGTAATGTCGGTAGCAGCGGGGAAAGCAAGAAAAAACGGCGAAAAGCAGCCGAAAAAACGGCGAAAACAGTCGATAAAATGATGAAAAATGATGGACGATCAAGATCTATTCTAGATGGTCTTGCATCCTTTTTTCAACCATCGATAGAGAAAGTGAATTGGCGAACTTCATTGAGGGTACGCCGAACCAGCGGGGAAAGCAAGAAAAAATGGTGAAAAGCAGCCGAAAAAACGGCGAAAACAGTCAATAAAATGACGAAAAATGATGGACGATCAAGATCTATTCTAGATGGTCTTGCATCCTTTTTTCAACCGTCGATAGAGAAAGTGAATTGGCGAACTTCATTGAGGGAACGCCTTCGGCGTAATAAATATATTGTGTATATTCTATATAATACAAAATAAATTATAAATAATATAATTATACTATTTATTATTACATGTTATATTTTAAAAAAATTATTAAATACATATATAAATTTATTATAATTAATGAATATTATATTTTTATATTATAATATAATTATATATATTATTATATATAATAGTATATATAGATTATATTACTATTATTATATATTATATTTTACATATTATATTTTTTTTAAATTATTAAATACATATATAAATTTATTATAATTAATGAATATTATATTTTTATATTATAATATAGATTAAATTATATATAATAGTATATATAGATTATATTACTATTATTATATATTATATTCTATAACAAATATTATAATTAATAATTAATATGCTTTCATACAGAACAAATTAAATTAATATATAAAAAAAATTGATAGTTTAATTGATCTTTGAAGAGATTAGGAAAAAGACAATTTTATAGAGAGAGGGGTATATATACTAGCACTTGCAAATGGAAATAGTGAGATTTTGGAGGCTTTTACCTAATATTTAAAGGATTTTATCATTAAAATGCAGTCAGTTTACCATTAAATTGCAATTGAAACTTGTTTTCAAACGACTCAATAGTGGTTTGCAGGCATGAGACTTATTTTAGCCTCAAATCTCACAATATATGTAGCCTATTGGCTAATAAAGAGAGAAAAACTCAAAAGATGGAGAATGAGAGGAGACAAATTTAGATAGATAGCTAGAGAGAGAGAGAGAGAGAGAGAGAGAGAGAGAGAAATGTAAGAGATGCAAGGGAAAAGAGAGAAAACATAAACTAACTTTTGATTGGTCATTTCATGTCAACAATACAAGGATGGCATGTGTCCTTGGGTAGTTATGCTCAAGGTAGCATGTCATTTGATTAAGGATGTGGTGATTCACCTTTAAGACCTCTTCAATGTACCCAATGCACACTTAAGGAGACAAACATATAGAGAGAAAGAGAAAGGAAGAGAAAAGGGAGAGGGATATAGAGATAAGATATAGAAAGGTGGAGAGAGAGAAAAGAGAAAGAGAGCAAGAGAGAGGGAGCAAAATGAGACAAAGGAGGAGAAAGAGATGAAGATAGATAAAGAGAGAGGAACAAATATAGAAATAAAGGGATAAAAAGAGGGATAGGGAGAAAAAAGATAGAAGAGAGAAACAAAGATGGAGATAGAGATAGAGAGAGAAAGATATAATATAAATAAAGAGATAAAGAGGGAGACAAAGAGATATAAAGAGATAGGTAGAGATATAGAAGAATAAAGAGGGACAGAGAAAGTGGTAGAGATAGTGAGGGAGATAGAGAAAAATAGATAAAGGAAAAGAGAAAGAGAGAATAGGACAGAGGCATAGATAGAAATAAAGTCACATAAAGAGATAGGGAGATAAAGATAAATAGAGGGAAGAAAAGGTGTGTGTATATATATATATCAAATAGCTTGAATAATTGTGGGGTATAGAGAGATGAAAAATAAACTTACAGTTCCAACGTAGTTAATTGGATTGATTCCATTAAGTGTTATGAAAGAAACCTTCACTTAAATGGTGGTGGTGATGGTAGCTCTACAAAGTAGCTAGAAGATCTGGAAAATGTATGTCTAGAAACTGCCAGTACACAGTTGTTTGCTAGTACTCATTTTAAAGAAAAATTCCCAACAATTCACAAGGTCGGCATATCACTCCTATTTTTTTATTTTCACGTTTTTTTTTTGTTATTGATGTGAATTCATCCTTCGTATAAGAAACAATCTTGTAATAACTAGCATATCTGGTATGCTTATTAGATTTTTAGTATTTATATTGCAGTTATGTGATGTACATTGAGATCAATGGTGATAATACAACTCATATTTATAAGCTCCTAAAATCAAGCAAAGTTGGCCTTTTAGGTGACAATAGTAAGTGGAATTCACTAAGTTTCCAGTGGACAAAGATGGTAATGTGGTTGATCGATACGCTCCAACAACTTATCCACTGAATATTGAAGTACTTAACAATCACTCTTTTGTAGTTTCATACCTTCTAATACTTTCTTATGATGATAAATTGTTTGGGCTTCTATTGCATGTCAATCACAATAACACTAAGAACCTATTTCTGAACAACAAATGCTTGATTTGGTAATAAGATACTGCATGATTCTTAAAAAGAAAAAACATAAAAGTGTTTCAACAATGCCCTACCACTTTTCCATCGAGACCTTTGTTGCACAAACAACATCATTTGTTAAATGGCCTACCAATTGATCTCATGTACTACATAAATGTATGCAAAAGATAGACCAAAATTTATCCTAATTGATCTTCCACACTTCTTCGGCATACCCATTGCACACTAAGGTGTGATTGCTAGTTCTAACCTATGTCAAACCATGGCTTTTCCAATATCTAGTAGGAATCGATTTATCAAATTGTCTGATATTTTTTTCATATTGTATTGGTTCATTTAAAATATTTTAATTAAAAATAGAAAAAAAATTCTTAGTATCAAAGGGTTGAAGTTCAATTGATTAAGCATGATTTGTGAAGTGATAATATGTTTCTTGATTATGACATCCACCAAGGTTTAAACTCTTGGAAATGTGATATAAGGGACGAGGTCTAGATGATGCCTCATACAACTTTGACAGAATGGAGAGTATTTGTGCTATGCATAATCCATGATGCTAAGGTTTGTCAAATGTTAAAGAGTTTTGAACATGGTTTATTACTTCTAGCCCATGACATACAATGGTTTTTCCAATATCAAGTAGGAATCGATGTATTGAATTGTGTGATGTTTTATTATCATTTAATTTTGTAGTTTTTCCCATTAAATTTAAGTATGAATGGTTCACTTAATATTTATTGCATCTAGGTAAGATGCTACATAGGTTAAGCCTCAAGACATTTTGGATAACTTTTAGGTCACTCATCCTGGTACTATTCTTACTTATGTCTCTTTAATTAAGAAGTTTTCTCCAAAATCAAACCCATTTAACTTGCTATGTTATTTGCATAACCTTTGGCTCATTCCTTATCAATTAGATGGTGATTTTTGCAGTGTGTCAAATTACGTTATTTTTTGTCAAGATTTAATTGCATTATTTTTTAAATTCAATCTCATTGACTCATTTTTCAAGAGTAATGGTTCACAAGAACTCATCTCTCATGAGCGTGAATGGTCCACTTAGCACTCAGTACATTTAGATGATGTTTATAGGAGTTAAGCATTCAAACTTTAGAAGGTCATTCATCTTAGTACTACTCTAATTAAGGTGCTTAACTATGAAGTTTCCTCCAAGATCAAACCCACTTAGCTTGTTACCCCATTTACAAAACCTTTAACAAGTGTTGCACCTTATAAACCTTATTATGGGGCTCCTTAGCTCATTCATTATCAACCAATTTATATTTTTGCAATGTAAATTATGTGATGTTTTATCATAATTTAATTACATGGTTTCTTAGTCAATCTCATTGACCCATATTTCATGAGTAGTGATTCACAAGGAGTCATATCTTATTAGCATGAATGATCTATTATTGGGAATTAAGGTGTATCAACATTTCCAAGTTCCTATTTTTATTTATTTATTATTTGGTATTTTCTCACAAATTAATTACATATTTATATTTTATATTATTTCAATTAGTCTCAAATAGAAATGGGGTGCGAAATTTTTTTGTGGCATCATTTATCGTGTATTGGATTTTTTTAAGGTTTTATAAGAAGATTTATTTTAGCTATTTTAGGACTACTATCTTTGGGAGACCTTATATTTTCTTACTACACATAAGAAGCAAGAAATAGAGGGAATTACTTTGGAATCATAACTAGCTTATGAGATGCTTTACTTTTTGTTATAGAACTTGCCTAGTCTAATACTAGAATCGTGCCAAACCTAGGCACCCATATTGGGCGAATAAAACTGGTCAATTATGACAATTAAATGAGAGTGGAAGAGAATATGTTATTTTTAGTCAATATAACAAATTCTCCTAGTGAGCATTGGAAATTGGGCCCAAGTTGGGCATCATACCTCTTGGGAGTATTTTCTCATAGTTTTGTAAAACCATGTATGCTTTTTTTAGGTTGTAAAAGGTATATGAATTGGTGCTTGAAGAAGTAGTTTATGTAATGAGAATTTGCAGGTATATAGATGTTGTTTGAATGCTACCAAAATTCTTCCAAGTTTAATTGCTAGTGAAATACTCATGTAAAGACTTGCATTACAATTGTTATGTAACCTCTTTCAGATTTTGATAATACATTATGCAATTTTTTCAATGTTTGGTTTTTCTCTCAAAAGGGTTTTCCCCGTGTAAATTGCTAAGTTATAGTTTTATCATTTATTAGTTTTTGAATGTGTCTCTCTACTTCATGTAATTATATTGTGGATCATATTTTAAGTTTTATGTACACTACTCCCTCCAATATTAGTGTATGAAGTTGTTTCTACACACCTTTCTTCCTTACATGCACTTAGCATTAATTACGTCTAAGTGAGGCTCACAAGGGTGAAGCATCAAGACTTTTTGAAAGTCACCCATCCTAGTACTTCTTTTACTCAAGAATGACTATGTAGTTTCCTCCAAAATCAAGCATAATCACCTTGTTACCCCATTTACAAAACCTACATCAATTGTTGCATCTTACGAACCATTCATTATAGAGCTCCTTGACTCATTCATTACCAAGTACATGGTGTTTTTGTAATGTTTCAAATTATGTAATATTTTATTAAGATTTCCTTGTATAGTTTTTTGAGTTAATCTCATTAACCCATGTTACTATCATGTCCCCTTTTTTCCATAAGATTACTATATTTTTCTTAAGCCTATTTTCCATTTCCCAGAGAAGAAAATAAATCAGGGAAACAACTTTGTAATAATTTGGTGTGTCCTCTTGTATGTGTATCCAAAATATTGGGCACTTTTGGTACTATGTAATCAAGTTTTATTCCTTTAAGTGTTATCAACCAAGAGTGTATGTGTAGGGATCCTCGAAGAGAAAAGGAATATTTGAATTTGTATTTTGGAGGGAAAGTGAGTGCTTAATGGCCTATTTAAACCTAAATCAAAGTTTATTGACATCATCTAGTTTTTATTATGTTGTTCCTTAAATTAGTCATGCTTCATATTCATTTGAGGACAAAAACTCCCTAATCCACATAATTAGCTAGTGGATGAAAATCCCTATCCAACATAAAGAAAATCCACGTAGAAATTACATATGAGCTTCATTAATTTTTTAGACAGCTCCTACTAATGCTTATTTATATAATTAAGGAAAGTCTCTCTTAGTTGCACATAGGGGTTGTAATTTGGTGATGGCTTGTGTTGGTGATATGAGTTGTAGATCAAAAATACCTAAGGTCAAACAATCTCTCAAGGGTCAGGGTTGTCAAACTTGGGAAGAATATCACAAAACATGTTTAAATTGGGCAACTTATGACCAATTACTAAGGCGAGTAAGACCTCCTTCACTTCTAGTTTTGCAAGATCAAGGGGGATTCCTTAATGTGTTGAACTAACTAAAGAAATAATGATTGAATACTTGCTACAAACTATACCCATTGCATAGTGTATCCCAATACTAGTGTCACAATATACCTATTACATTGGTTTGGATATGCAAGAATATGCACCTCCATATAACATAAAATGTTTGTCATGTAGAGTGTGTTAGATATTGGTAACATCTATCATTGTTGCATAATCATACATGAAAGCATGAAAAAAGTAATACCACAACTGAAAGAAAGTGATTATAATTATTTTTCTAATGTGTTGGGTGATGAGAAATAGAGCATAACAAACTAATACCAATTCCAATTTGGGCCACAAAGTCATGAATTAATATAAAAATTTCAATGATTGAAACCTTGATATGACACCTCAATGAAGACTATGCATCTCATAATACATAATCAAATTGGGTTCTACACATGTATACCAAGTGTTAGGAAGTAAATGCATAATACCCAGAATGTTTAATCCATTTCCTACATAAATACATGAGAGAAAATCATGCATGCAAGCTTAAAAAATAACCATAATGCATAGATCTGTTGGAAATAGGATGCCATTTAATTGCAAATCCTAAACATTAATTATTTCATGTATCTCCTAAGTTCTTGGAATGTGTTCAACAACACTAAGATTAGGATGAGATTAATATTTGATGAAATAATATTGAAATTGACATTTGTAGTTATTCCTAAATAATAGGAACATGTGGGTGCACACATGGTAAGGTGACACTCACCTTGAGTTGAGTTAACTATTTGAAGTAAGAGATAACACTTCTGAATGCATGTAAAGATCCTAAGAGTTAGGGTTCGATGTTTGCATGCATGAAGTTCAATTCAATTCAATTCAATTCAATTCAATTCAATTCAATTCAGTTCAGTTCAATTCAGAATCAGTTTAGTTTAGTTCAGTTATGGTTCAGTTGTCTTCAATTAGTTTTAGTTGTATGCTAGTTGACTTCAGTTAACTTGGAATGCATGGCTAATAACCTGAGTTGCATGACAGATAACAGGGACTACCTCCAGTTAACAAGAGAAGACCATTCTTGCATGAATGGTGTTGAATAATGTTTCGGTTAACAAGAAATCACTTGGAGCCAACTTGGGCGCTCAAGATGCTTTCTTGGAATTACCTCTTATGCATGTTGAGATATTTTTGAAGACTCAATTAAGTAGGACCTCTAATGGGTGCCTACTTTGAGGAATAAAGAAAGAAGATATTTACAGAATGAAGGTTCAGTTGCCACTTCAGTTTGGGACGCCCAAATGCATGAAGACCATTTGACATTGTTCTTCATGGAATAACCCTATTTGCATGAGATAGACGTACCTTTTAGGGATAGGGCTTGAGCATTGTAATTGTACCTCATGTTGAGTTTACAAAGCTGATTAAAGCCTATATATCTCAAGCAAGTTGAATAGAGTTTTCATAGTTTGATTACAAGTTGTGAAGAAGATTGGTGAAGGCAGAAGAAGCATTCTCAAGCAAGAATTGGAGCTATTGTATTTCAGAGATTGAATAATAGAATAATTCTTGGTGGAGTTTTTTCCCGAAAGGGTTTCTCCATAGTACATCTTGTGTAATATTTCTAATATCATGTCTAGTTCTTCTATCAACTTTTGTCTACATTTTACAACAATAAAATGGATTAATCAAGATAATCACCCACAAAGAATAAGAAACAAAAGTAAAAGCTTATTTAGATCAGCAATATTAAATTTTTGTAGAGTATTAAGCTAAGAAAACACCTCATTTTTCAACAAGATAAAAAATACAAGCCACAATATAACACAAGATATACCCTAGGAAAACCCTCAAGAAGGAAAAAAACCTATCCTTCAAAAGCATCCATACTCCATCTATTATTCATCAATAAATTCATACATGCACTTATAAAGTTATAATGAATAATTTTGAAACACCAAGCTCCTCCAATACACACTCCATGTGTCCAAAAATGAACCCACACATACCATGCCACGTTTCACATATGCAATTACAAGAAAAACTTAATACTATGAAAACCCACTCACCCAACCAACCTTAACCACTAAACATGTGTTTGCTTATAGAGATTCAAGATCACACAAATACAACCAAGTGATAAGATAAAATCATGTGCCTCAAAAACACAAGTACACAAAACCATTGACACCTTATTTACCTTTTGATACAAATATTAAATACTTTTCCCAATTAATTATTCTATGTCTCCCACACATAAAATAACTAACCCAATGTTACATACAACTTTACAAGTGATCATAAATAAATATCTAATGTGGCTAAACACACCTCCTAGATGAACCATATTAAATATTTATTTAATTTACATAATAAAATAATACATGTTATGCAAGGTGTACAACACATAATCTTAACATTCTTCCACATATTGTATACATTACATAAGGGTCAATCAATGAAATACATCATCATAGCCATACATGAAACCACATGAATCTCTAGCATGCTCTTGTGCTACATCAAGATACCTGCAACAAAACCAAGGTGACCACCATCTCAAGCCATAACTCATCTCATCCTCCAGCATGCCACCTATGAAAGAAAATAAACAAGCCAAGGTGAAAATGCACCAATCCAAAGAACACAAACATAAAACCCAAGTGATGACAAAATCTCCAAGTTGTCAAAGGTAAAAAACCCACATAAATAGAATAACACCCACATCATATTCTAATACATCCAACAATCCATACCTCTTAGGTATCAACAATATCAATAAACTCATGCCAATAATATATCAAAACCATAAACCACAATCATAAGCTCTCTATATAAAACTTGTCAATGAGAACACGCGCATCCAAGAACTCCCACTACATGGATAATGTCAAATCTAAAAATAGATCATTGCATATCAAGTCTACCAATCAACACTCAAACCAAGGTGTGGCATAATCAAAACATGTAGTGCCAAGAATAATCACAATGATCCACACATGCAACACAAATATGTGTACTTACCCTCTCACAACATTTCACCATAACTCTCAAATCATATGAACACGAACCTCCAAGTAGCCATATAACAAAGAGAAAAAACATGTAAATCATATCATGGCCTTCTATCAACACCTCAAACTACTAATTTGTATCAAGTATGGTCTCCTTACAACCCCCAAATGAAAATATTCAACAAAACCCAACCACTCAATCTCATAGATCAAATAAAACATATGTATCATGCAAAACCAATATGGATGTAAGCCTCTCTAACCAAGGAAGATCAAGCTCAAAACATCTATTCCAAAACCAAGAAATCAACCCAATGAACATCTCCTATGATCCTTATAAGTAACTTCATAAAATAACTCATATGCACAAGGAGATAATCATGCTAAACACACATCAAATGAATCCTCAAGAACTAACTATCCATAGCTCAAGATCCATATTCATGTGAAGATAAAGCATAAAACATAATGCATTTGAAAACAAGAATGGGAAAATACCTCTCAAATAATAAACCACCAAATAGACCAAGAGTGGGGAATGAAAATTGTCCTCAAAGATAATAAAGTCATCATGGATCACTCCAAGAACAATCTCCTCTATAGGTCCATCATGAACTCATGTCCACATCCAAGTGTAGGCTCCTCGGTATTTCTACTGAAACCTCAAAAAAGTAACCATATCAAGAAAATGTCTCTAATTACAAGAGATCTCCAACCTCACCCAAGTCTCCAAGTATCCATGAGAACCTCTAAGCTCCAAATGCCTCACCACACTATTATGAATCCCCCAAGAACATGACCAATGTACTCAATACCAAGAGAGCCAACGAGACTAAATTCAAAGATCCAACCACAAAATTAGGAACCCAATCATGACATCATAATATAACTGTTACCCAATTTTCACCTACGGGCTCAATCAGGTAGGATAAATTATGTTTCAGATGTTCATAAGGGCCAAATGGGACATTTGAATTGAGGGTTAGGTCATGCATCTAATGACATTTCACAAGAGCTCAGTTGAAAAGCATGCCTCCATCAGTTTTAGCACAAAATTTATCAAAGAAGAAAGTCGGCAAGACCCTTCTGCTATCTTGCCGACTGGCAGTGTGTTATCTGTTTGAATACACCAGTCGCCAAGAGTCTTCATGCATGTCTCCGCTTGAAAAGGCTCATGTCGACAGTTGTTCATCGGGGAGCTCTCGACATAAGGTTATGTCTTCGCCAAAGGGTCTGGCTGACTACTGAAGGGTCTCGCCGAAGCGGAATGCTTTCACCATAGGGTCTTGTCGCCCGTTGTGAGGTCTTCCCGACCGACGGGAGTCACACTGACAATCATTCACCAAGTTGGTGCCAGGGGAGACAATTTGCTTTTGGCAGGAGGTCTTGACAAACAAACAGAGTCTCGCCGAAGGGGGTTTCACCATTGGCATAGGGGTTCGAGTTCGCTAGGAAGTCCCGACAACAAACGAGTGGTCTCGGCGAAAAGAGATGTCAGCGGGGAGAACAGGTGGAGCTCGTTGAGATGTCTTGGCGATCACAGTAATGTCTCACCGAGACTGGATTCCTTCGGTGTAAGACGGTGGTCTCGGGGAGATGTCCTACCGTCAAGAGGAGGTCGCGGCGAAAGGAATGGAAATTGATGAAAGGTCTCGCCAACCGAGCAAGGTTTCCCCGATTGAAATGAGCCTTCGTTGTGACATGGTGGCTTGAGCTCGCCGAATGATTTAGGGCTCGCCAACACGTTTTTCCGACAAGGAGAAGTCTTACCAAAATAAGGTATGAGCCCGGAGAGTTTTTGCATTTGGTGAAAGGTCTCGGCGAAGGAAGCTTGTCTCCCCGAAATGAAATGAGATTGCCAAAAGATAATGGGTTCGGGAAGAAGTCCCGCCAATAGAAAGGGGGTCACAATGAGGTCTGGCCAAAGTGTGGAGGTTTCGCCGAAGGGTTTCCCCTTTGGTATGATGTCTCGGCGAAAGGGAGTGGTCTCGCCAACATGGAATGGTGGTCCCCGTCGGGGAGTCTCAGTGGAAATTTTGAATTCGGCGAAAGGTCTCGCTGACCAAGATAGGGTCCCACCGAAACAAAAGTGAGCTCGAGGTAAATGAATTGAGCTTGCCATGAGGTCTCACCGACACACGATGTCCTGCCAACAAAGGAGCACATCAATATAACTCACAAGGAGCGGTATGACCTCCTGCTGACTGAAGGAGCTCTTACCGAATGCAGATGACTAAGCGATGGAAAGGGTATCGGTGCGACTCAGTGAAGCTCGCTATGACTTCTGACCGATGTCGATTGTCTTGCCGATGGGTTTTGGTGGTATCAATATGACTTCTCCGGCATCGCTATGAGGTCCTACCGACTCGGTAGGGTCTCGCCGACATGGATGTGCTCGCCGAGAGAGGAGGGGCTCGATATAAGGTCTTCCTGAACACATAATCTCTGGCCAACAGTGATGGATTTTCCAATGAAGTGGCGATGTCGGTATGACTCCTAAAGGGCTCGCTGTAGCATCTTGCCAAAAGCAATATGTCTTGCCGATGTTCTGAGCGATGACAAAGACGATTTCTATATAACTTTTGTGGCTCGATGAGAGCTCTCAGTGACAGTTGTTTTCTATGCCGATAGCTGCAGAGGGGCATAATCGCATCGGCGAGACACTTCTAGTGTCTCACCGAGATGCGATTCTGATGAAGAGCTTTGACCGCCCAAAGCAGCTTGTGTGGCATCTGTTCGACCAATCCAGGGAAGCTATAGGTGGACCGTTGGCAGCTTGATCGGTGCCAAGAGGATCAACAGGGGGAACACGACGTGGATCTGCCCTGGGCTCAGAGGCATTCAAAGCAGCTCGACTAAAGGAGATTCGAAGACGAGGGACACGAAGACCAGAAGTGAATGCGGTAGTTGCAAAAGATCAGGGAGGCCATTCCTGGAGCGACTCCACACCGACATGGCCACGGGGATGCAGCATTAATTTCATCAAAAAAGGATCTGAGGGAGATCTATCCCGAAGGGAGATTTTCCTGAGCCTGACATTTTGTAAGCCCTAAGGGGGCCGACCTTACTTTTGTATATATGGCATTTTTTTTGCCTCTTTGTAAAGGAGTTCTCCTTATGCTTTTCTGAATTCTGTGACTTCTACAGTCCTCTCTCGGATTAGCAAATTTTTGTAACTCATTTTGGAGCATGATATATAAAGTTTTCCTTGGTGACTATTGATGTTCAGATTTCCATCTTGTTCTTGCAGTGTTGTGCATTTCAGGTTCATAATCAAGTTATTTTGTGAATTTCTTGTATTCCTTCATGACTTTATCTTGTGTTTTCATGCCTTCCTTTGCAAAAGCATCATTATACAAATCACAAACTGTGTTTACATAATCACATATGGATTTTAGTCTGTGAAAATTACTTTCCTCTCTGAAAAAAGTATGTGAATCAAACCTATTGTGACATATTAATGCATAGCTTATAAAGATTTGATGGGTAATCTTATGTTCATCATCAATTTTCAAGTGTAAATTGAGTATCTTATTATTCCTGTCTTTTGGTGCATCACCATAGTTTTTAATTTTAATTTTTATGCATTCTCCTTCTCCCTTTTCCCTTCAAAGAATCAGTCGTTTAGGTGACACCAAAGGAAGTCGACCTTCTCCAGAGGTTGACCTTTGTCTACAAGTGACCCATAGCTTTAGAGGTCTTCCCATGTTGCACTGGATCGTTGAGTTTTAAATTCAGCAGGGTGCAAAATCTAGGTGACAACAGTTCTGGCACGCCCAGTGGGACAGTGAACTACTTCTCAGTTCATGTTTATGCATTTGATCGCTGATGTTTGGTGTGTATAGCTGCAATTTCAACCTTTTGGAGGAAAATTTTCAACACACCTGGTGACTCTAGAAAGATATCAAATGGTTTCAAGCAGACAAAGTGCTATTATGAAAAAGTCAGATCTGGTTTCTTGCTTTACCAGAAACTCCAGGGAATTTCCAGTCTCTTGAATGAACAAATATGTCTGCATTTTATGGAAATATGTCATATTACTCACCATTTCATGAAAACCATGCATGGGTGTCCTCTTACCAGCCATCTCACATAGAGCAGCTTGTTGGTCTTGTACCAAATGTCCATGTAATAGCAGACTACCAGCAGCCTCATCATATTTTCCACCCTCCCATCCCTGCTCAGTCTCAATATCAGCCAACCTATGATCAAAATCAACCCCATGAAGAGGTATTTGATGCCAACCAACATGATTATCTGCATAATCAGCCTCAAGAGCACCCTTACCAGAATGTATTAGATCTAATTCAAAATCTTGACCATGTGTTGTGGGCTTTAAGCCAAAAACTTGAACATATGAAGGTTAGTGATGCTAGTAAGGTGTTCTCACATATGTATCGAATGTTGGTTGACATCAGGAGGCAGAAATTGATCATCTCACAGCGGTAAGGGTTGGCTGCTCAATCCTTTATTTATGATCAAGAGCGGGTGACAAAAAGAAGGCAGTTTGAGGAAAGCCTAGAAAGAGAGATAGTTGCTAAAGAGGAGCAAATCAAGTCTCTGTCTGCTCAGGTGCAAAGTAGCCAAGCTTATTTTGATTATCAATGCCAATTAAGGTATGAAACTTCCAGTCCTAGTCTCAGCCCATCTCTTCCTATAATATTGAACAATCCTGTCAATAAAGGACTTCCCAAGCCCAACTTTCCAAGCTTCAAGCAAGTTGAACCTCTTCAGCCTGCTAAATTTGAGTCCCCAAGTTTTAGAAATCTTGCTTCAACTCAGGAACCTATCCTTAAGCAAGCTCAACCTGTGGAGAAACCTAGGAAATTTACTTTCCCAAGTTTTAGGAGCTCTCCTTCTGTTCAAGAACCCTTTATTGAACAATGGCATCCTTGTGAAGAGCCCATTAGGGAGGCTCAACCAACCCCTTATGTTCTAGAGCAACCTAAAGAAGAGATGCTTGTAGAGGAAGAAAAAAATCTTTTAGCTTCTGTTATGTTTGAACAAGAGCTTGGGAATGACAAATCAAATGTGATAATGGAAGCAAATGAGGTTGTAGATAAAGAGCAGACTTTTGGTCCGCACAACACAATCAACATGATGGAGAATGGAAATGTGAACTTGCTGCATTTAGCCATGGAGGAATACAGACTACAGCTGCAAAAGGTTGAACTGGAGAAGAATTCTCAAAATGTTTTTGGCAATGTTTTAGTTGATGATCCTCCCACTATTCTATAAGACGGTGAAAATGTTCCAACAGGACAACAAGGTGAAATGGTGGAAAAGGCTGACCAAGAAGAGCAATGTATAGTCTAGAATGAAGAAGTTGTGATTTTTCCCACTCTAAATGCTATCTCAGAGCAGCAAGAAGACATCAATTAGCTGCAGATTCAAGAGTCAAGACAACAACATGAAGAGACTAAAAAGGGTGATGTGGGTCATGAGTCCATAGCTTCATTTGTTGAGCTTCCATGTTTCATTGAGTGTGACGAGGAAAGCATAAATCTGGTCATAAGTCAGCAACATGAGGTTGAAGAGGAGCAGTGTACAATTGGATTTGATACTTTTGAGCATGTTATGCTTGAGAAAGTTGATGCTGAGCTATATGAAGAAGTGTACACTGATATAATTGAACACTTTTGTTCAAAATTGGAGGACAAAAGGTCAGATCTGCTAGAGGAGTATGGCACTCATGTAGAAATTCAACAACAGATTCACAAGTTTGAACAAAAAGTTTCTCATGAGCCTGCTGCACGATGTCTTATAAGGTCTCATGAGCTCCCTTTCTGCTATAAAGCAGAGCTTGAAGCTAATCTATCAACCAAGAGTTCATCTCAGGAGAACCCTTCACTATTTGAACACTTGCCTGCCTCCATAGAAGAGGACAGGCCTGATTTGGAGCATCTTTCTTTGAATAGTAATGAGGATTATAAGCAGCTTCCATTCTGGTGCATAAAAGAGCTTGAGGTTGATGCGTTGATTGAAGATGTGATGGAGGAAGCTATCTCTTTGTTCTTCGTTGAAGAAATGGGTGTTCAGTTGGGAAAGCATGAGCATACTGAGAAGGTTACTACTTTTCCGCCAAGTCAGCCACAGGAGTTATACCTTTCCAGCCAGCAAGGTGATAAAATGGCAGTTCATGAGCAAGAGATCAAAGGAGGCTCAATATTTGCCCTTACCAAAGGCTGTCCAATCAGATACCTAGCTCAGATGGAATCCAATACAACACCAAGGACGAATCATGCACCCACACATGAAGGTATAGTAGAAAATGGTATCCAAGATGCACTGACAGCCAAACAAGAGTATGTTCAGCTCACTTATCCTCCTTTGGTTGACAATACGTATGGTCTATCTAGTAAGGTAAGTGAAATCGTTCACCTCTTTCAAGAGGCAGTGCATCGTCTTGGTAAAAAAATTTCTATTTTTTACTTTTACTCAGCTGTCCTTAAACATGCCAGTCACTGCATATTGAGTAGAAAGGGCAGTTATTTTACCCAACCTGTCAATGGGTTTGTTTGACCAATTTCTTACTGGTTAGTATAGGGTAGGTTTAGTTGCCATTTCAATTCCCTAAGTGTTGTTCCAACACAAATAAATAGTTTTATTTTAGTTTTTCCCTTTTTTCAATAAGTTTCTGAGTGTTCTATGAATCTAGAGCGAGTTACAGCCATGTACAAAGCTGCTCCAAGTCCGTTCCTCAGTTTTCCCAATGACTCCGTGCCCAATGGATAGGCCAGGCTACTGGTTTCTGTGTTTAGCAGGCAAACATCCAGCAAAGGTCACCAGAAATGTTACCCAATTTTCACCTACGGGCTCAATCAGGTAGGATAAATTATGTTTCAGATGTTCATAAGGGCCAAATGGGACATTTGCATTGAGGGTTAGGTCATGCATCTGATGACATTTCACAAATAACTCAGTTGAAAATCATGCCTCCATCAATTTTGGCACAAAACTTATTAGAGAAGAAAGTCGACAAGACCCTCCTGCTGTCTTGCCGACTAGTAGTGTGTTATCTGTTTGAATACACCAGTCGCCAAGACTTTCGGGTCGCCAAGAGTCTTCATGCATGTCTCCGCTTGAAAAGGCTCATTCCGACAGTTGTTCATCAGGGAGCTCTCGGCATAAGGTTATGTCTTCGCCAAAGGGTCTGGCCGACTACTGAAGGGTCTCGCCAAAGCGGAATGCTTTCGCCATAGGGTCTTGTCGCCCGCTGTGAGGTCTTCCCAACCCGCGGGAGTCACACCGACAATCATTCACCAAGTTGGCACCAAGGGAGACAATTTGCTTTCGGAAGGAGGTCTCGGCGAACAAACAAAGTCTCGCCGAAGGGGGTTTCACCGTCGGCATAGGGGTTTGAGTTCGCTAGGAAGTCTCGGCGACAAACGAGTGGTCTCGGCGAAAAGATATGTCAGTGGGGAGAACAGGTGGAGCTCGCTGAGATGTCTTGGCGATCGCAGTAATGTCTCACTGAGACTGGATGCCTTCGGCGTAAGACGGTGGTCTCGGGGAGATGTCCTACCGTCAAGAGGAGGTTGTGGCGAAAAGAATGGAAATCGACGAAAGGTCTCGCCGACCGAGCAAGGTTTCCCCGACTAAAATGAGCCTTTGTTGTGACATGGTGGCTTGAGCTCGCCGAATGATTTAGGGCTCGCCAACACGTTTTTCTGACAAGGTGAAATCTTACCGAAATAAGGTATGAGCCCAGAGAGTTTTTGCATTCGGCGAAAGGTCTCGGTGAAGGAAGCTTGTCTCCCCGAAATGAAATGAGATCACCAAAAGATAATGGGTTCGGGAAGAAGTCCCGCCGACAGAAAGGGGGTCACATCGAGGTTTGGCCAAAGTGTGGAGGTTTCGCCGAAGGGTTTCCCCTTCGGTATGATGTCTCGACGAAAGGGAGTGGTCTCGCCGACATGGAATGGTGGTCCTCGCCGGAGAGTCTCAGTGGAAATTTTGAATTCGGTGAAAGGTCTCGCTGACCAAGATAGGGTCCCGCCGAAACAAAAGTGAGCTCAGGGTAAATGAATTGAGCTCGCCATGAGGTCTAACCGACACACGATGTCCTGTCGACGGAGGAGCACATCGATATAACTCACAAGGAGCGGTATGACCTCCTTCCGACTGAAGGAGCTCTTGCTGAATGCGGATGACTAAGCGATGGAAAGGGTATCGATGCGACTCAGTGAAGCTCGCTATGACTTCTGACCAATGCCGATTGTCTTGCCGATGGGTTTTGGTGGTATCAATATGACTTCTCCGGCATCGCTATGAGGTCCTGCCGACTCAGGAGGGTCTTACCGACATGGATGTGCTCGCTGAGAGAGGAGGGGCTCGATATAAGGTCTTCCCGAACACGTAATCTCTGGCCGACAGCGATGGATTTTCCAATGAAGTGGCGATGTCGGTATGACTCCTGAAGGGCTCGCTGTAGCATCTTACCGAAAGCGATATGTCTTGTCAATGTTCTGAGCGATGACAAAGACAATTTTGATATAACTTTTGTGGCTCGATGAGAGCTCTCAGCGACAGTTGTTTTCTATGCCAATAGCTGCAGAGGGGCGTAATCACATCGGCAAGACACATCTAGTGTCTCACCGAGATGCGATTCTGATGAAGAGCGTTGACCACCCGAAGCAGCTTCTGTGGCATCTGTTCGACCAATCTGGGGAAGCTATAGGTGGACCGTTGGCAGCTTGATCGGTGCCAAGAGGATCAACAGGGGGAACACGATGTGGCTCTGCCCTGGGCTCGGAGGCATTCAAAGTAGCTCGACTAAAGGAGATTCGAAGACAAGGGACACAGAGACCAGAAGTGAATGCAGTAGTTGTAAAAGATCAGGGAGGCCATTCCTGGAGCGACTCCACACCGACATGGCCATAGGGATGCAACATTAATTTCATCAAAAAATGATCTGATATCCCGAAGGGAGATTTTTCTGAGCCTGACATTTTGTAAGCCCTAAGGGGGCCGACCTTACTTTTGTATATATGGCATTTTTTTTGCCTTTTTGTAACCAGTTCTTACTGGTATATTTTCTGCTTTGGAGACTTCTGAGAATCCTTATAAGAAAATACTGGATTTTGTAACTCATTCAGAGCATAATATACAAAGTTTACCTTAATCATTGTGGATGATTCAAATTACCATCTTGTTCTTGCAAGTGTCGTGCATTTCAGGTTAATGATCAAGTTATTTTGTGAATTTCTTTCATTCCTTTATAACTTTATCTTGTATTTCATGCCTTCCTTTACAAAAGTATCATTAGTCAAATCACAAACTGTGTTTACATAATCACATATGGATTCTAGTCTGTAAAAAATATTTTTTCTCTGGAAGAGTGTGTGAATCAAGCCTGTTTGTGACGTATTAATGCATAGCTTATATAGATTTGATGTGTAATTTTATGATCATTAACAATTTTCAAGTGTCAATCAAGTATTCCACTGCTCTTATCAGTTCGGTGTATCACCATAGTGTTAGTTTCATTGTTATACACTCCTTCTCCCTTTCCCTTCACAAAGATCAGTAGTTTAGGTGACACCAAAGGAAGCCGGCCTTCTCCGGAGGTTGACCTCTGTTTGAAAGTGACCCACAACTTTAGAGGTCTTCCCATGTTGCACTGGATCGTTGAGTTTTACATTCAACAGGGTGAAAA
>VDFB02379950.1:0-17661 GCA_007258455.2 Sequoia sempervirens | reverse complement strand
GTTTCCACAACCATTGTCCTAGATGATGAATTTGATATCAGAGATGGTGGGAATGGTAGGAGTGGTGGGTGTCTCTGTCACAGAAGTGGAAGTGAGAGTGGCTGGATCAATGTATGGTGTTGATGGGCCTTCATCATTTTTAGGCACTTGAGGAATTTTGTAGTATTTTTCCTCTAAGTTCTTGCAGTAAGAGAATGGTTTAGGATTTCCATGGATGGTGACCTCTTGGAATTCATATGTAAATTTGACACATTGATGGAAGGCTGATGCTACTACTTGAATTGCATGGATCCACGGATGTCCCAGGAGAATGTTATAAGGCAAGTTGAGGTCTAGGACTTGATAGGTAGTTTCCATGATAGCTGGCCCTACTTGAATAGGGATTTGGATCGTGCCTTGGGATACTCTTTCTTGATCATCATATGCCCTAATTGTTATTCCTTTACCTTTTTCGATGGAATCCTCTGAGATTTTTTAGGTTCTTAATGAGCTTAAGGGAGAAAATGTTCAAACCCGCACCTCCATCTACCAAGACTCGCTTGACTTTATTTTTCTGCAGTAGGACCTCCAAATGGAGTGCACAATTATGAGATGGTTGAGTGGGAGAATATTGATCGGGGAATGTAAGGAGATTTAGAGTGATGATATTTCTAACCATAGCTTGGAATTGTTCTGTATCAAGATTTGCAAGGACAATGGATGAAGCTAATGCTTCTTCAAGGATTTTCTTGTGGGCAGATGAAATTTTTAACAACTCTATGATGGAGATTTGTTTTGGGGTTCTTTTTCAACTAATCAAGGACATTGTAATCACTAGGAACAGATCTATGGTTGGGTGCGGGTGCTCTATTTAGCTGAGATGACCCTACAATGGTAATTTTCCTACCTCTTGTGGTGACTCCACAATCAACATGGACTCCTTTGATGGTGATGGTAGCACAATAATCATCTAGAGATGCGATGACATGGTCATACACATGATTCATGCTCTTGAAGGTACCCTTCCCCTTATCAGTGTTATTATTCCCTTTGTTATGGTTAGGCATCAGATTCGTGTAGATTTTGAGGTTTTGATTTCCTACTGGATGCTCTAGATTTATGATTTTTTGATCAATGAGGTATTGGATTAGGTTTTTCAACCTCATGAAACTATTAGTGGTGTGCCCTTTGATTTTGTGGAAGTCACAGAGCTAATTTTTATTGTACCAGGGTGGTTTCACATCTGGTTCTTGGTAATTCTCATAGGTAGGAGCCTTGATGAGGTTTTCATTTATTAATTTCTTCATGATGGCCTCGAGTGGTTCCCCAAGGGTAGTGTACTTCCACTTGGGGGAGTTTTTGTTTTGCTGGGGTGGTCCCCTTTGATCATTGACATTTTTGATTGCTTGATTGTTGGTTGGTTGGTGTTGCGATACCACATTGGTTTGGGTGTTGTTATGATAATTATTTTGTGGTTGTTGGTAGGTTTGGGTGTTTTTCCTTGGAGCACTAATGACAACTTTGGCATCAACAACACCATCATTGGTAATATTTTTGTTCCTTACCCATGTGCGAGGTTTGTCATTGTAACTTGTGGATGGGTGATTGGGTATGTGCAGGATCATGATGGGCCAAAAAGTGGCAATATGATGGGTATGTGGTTGACGACTTTTTTTTTACCCAAAATTGATGAACTAAAAGGGTTTTTGAAGGATATTCTCAACTTTCCACCAATATATAAATTATGCTTTACTTTGAATTTAATAAATAATTATTATTCATTTTCTATTTGAATTATGACTAGTTAAATTCCTGATTGATAGGCTAATTGAAAAAAAATATAGCTTTCAAACAGTATTACATTTTTTGAATCCAAAATATAAGGCCACATTCTATGCTTCACATACCATAGGATTGAAAAAGAAAAATTGAATTTCAATGAAGTTTTGACCAAAGTGGTCGGCCACACTTTTGTGCCTTTTATATTTTTTAAAATTTTAATAAAATCATAATTAATTTTACTTCAAAAATTACGTGATATGTATCACATCTGATACGAAATTCCTATAATTTATATCTAAAAACATTATAAAAATATTATTATTTCTTATTGTGGTTAGGTGGTCAGACAAACACCTACTCTTAATTTTTCTCCTAAATTTGGGCATTACCCATTGAAATTTCAAATTTTCACCAAATGATTTTTTGTTTTAAACAAACCTAAAGTAGCTTAAACTACATTCAATTTATACATATCTACTCATACATTAAATAATATGTATAAATTATTCAAATTTTAATGGCTGTTGCCTAACTTTGATTCCTTTTTCCCCCGATTTTTTTTACCTGGGTGGCCTACTTTTTCCATGACTTATCCGCATTATGTTTGATTGTTTTATTGTTCTGATATGCAGGTGATCCTCCAAGTTGTGTCATAAGGGCTCATTGGATATTGAGCACCTTGGAGATCAACTGGTCATATGTGGTGATTCCTTGCACTTTGAGATGGAAAGCCAAGGTTCCCTCAAGATTGGATATGATGGTGCACACTTGTTCTTTTGGCATGACCCATTTACTGCAATTGGCCTTGGATTTCCATTATTTTAAGAAAGAAGCAAATGATTTTTTCTTACTGTATTGGCTTGAGGTGTTTGAGTTTGGTGGTGGTGGTGGTGGAGGTGGATTTGGAATGGTGTTTGTTGTGGTGACGAGAGGCACTGTCGTGCTGATGATTGGGATTTGAGTGGTGGATGCTGTGATTGATATGCTTGGTCCTTGAGAGACCATGTTTTGAGATGTTTGGGGGATGGTTGATGTGATGGTGGTGGTTTTCATTATCAGGATGGTTGCCATCTATTGTTGCGTTATTGATGGCAAGGTGGAAGTATTTGGTATGATGCTTTGATTAATGCTTGATGGGTTGATTTGGTTTGTTGATTGATGCTTGGTAAAGGGGGAAGTCCTCAACCAAGAGGTGATGTGGATGTTGATGGAAATGGTGGAAGTGATGGAAATGTGGGCGTTGTAATCTCTTGAGGAAATGGTGTAGTGTCGAAAATGCCCCTTGGTCCAAATATGTCACCCTCTCCTTGTGAGGTTATGGGGAGAGAGGTTTGGGATGTTGCATGGAATGATGATGATGGGTCATTTGGATCATGAAAGGTAAGAGGGATGTATGGATGTGATGGATTTTTGGGTATGGATTGTCCCAAGATGGTTTGCGTCCAAATCTTGATTGTTCACAAGGGGTTGTGTTTGTAATGCATTGAGAAATGCACTTCCCTTGTTAACAATGGGTTGCATTGGAGCAATAAATGATGTAATTTGGGGGATGTTTTGAATGATTTTTTGGAATGGAGGTGTAGATGAAATGGGGATGGTGGATGAGATTGAGGTCATGACTCCAAAATATTGTTCCACAATAGTGCTTAGATCAAAATCAGAGGGGAGTTTAGCCCCTTGCTTTTCTAATTCGAGCATGTATAGTGAAGGGTTGAGTCTCATCATGATGTTGATAATTTTATGACTCTCCAGTTTTTGAACCATTTCAGTGATTTCCTCATGTGACATTCCAAAGGGATTATTGGTAAGATCCTCCACTTGACCTTCCTCTTGTTGATTTTGTGATGATGAAGGAAAGTTAGTTAAAGGATTGCTCGATCCAATAGGATTTATTTCAAATTTTTTTGGCTTAGGTCACTTGAAGTGGATGTTTCTTTGTTGGCTTCCATGTTCCTCTTGTGTTGAGATCTAGTTTGCACCCTCATGTAGGGGATCTGGACTTTCGGCGAAATGGTATATTTAAAATCCTTTGCCCTGGATCGATCTAACCTCTTAGAAATAAAAGAGAATGTAATTTAGATTTGCATCTAGTGTTCATTTGGCACATGCACATTTTTTACCACTTGAACTTTTAGGTTAGATCCTGTAGGGATGCTAGACCTTTAGACCTTTTGGATGCTTGATTTTGGGAGCCCCGATTTGATTTTGGATTGACCTCTTTCTGATTTCCGACTTTTGCTTCTAGTTTTGATATCGGTTCCAAATATATCCTTTCGTAAGATGTTGGATGTTACCTATGGAATAAATTTTCTCAAAGGATGATAATTTGACTAAGTGTGGGGAGAAGGATGCATCTACCCACACCTATTCAAACAAGATGATAATTCAACCAAGTATATGAAGAAGGATGCATGTATATATATATACCTAGCTAAACAAGATGATTTGATGACAATTTTGACTAAGCATGTGAAGAATAATTCATCTATACATACCTAGCCAAAATGGTTTGATGTTTTTGATTGAAGGATTTCAATGATTTTGATTTTGTTTCAAGGATTTTTTTTTGAATGATTTTTTTGATTTTCCAAAAAGCCTAGCATGAAGAATGGTTTCAAGATTTTTCAAAAGTTGATGGTGAAATTATTTTGATTTGATGTTTAAAGACATATGAAGGTTTGATTTTGATCCTATGTTTACCTAAAAAGACACTTGTTTACTAGACCTTAGTTTTGAAGAATATGTTTTTCTCTAGACAAGGTGTTCAAATTCCCAAAAAAGATTTGGATTCTGACAATAATAAAATGAGTACAATCCGAGATTGTTTCTTGAATATTTCATGTAAAAGTTAAAAAGAAGTCTTCATCTGAATTCATATAGCATTGAGAGATGCTTTTGGTGATCTTTTGGATTGAGAGCTTTCACCTTTGGTTTCTTGAACTTGATCTTGCGTGAAATCCTTGGGAATACATGTGTAGGATTCAATTGTTTTTAGTATTTTCTTAATGACTTTGTTTTACCACAAACACTTCTTGATTAGGTTTTCCAAACTAGATGTCCAATGTCTCAACTTCTTCTCATCCCACAAAATATGTCATGTGGAACTTTGATGAAATAAAGGCAAGGGTTACCTATTGCTAACTCTAGTAATCAATTTGAGATATAAATCCAAGTATTTATAAACCTCTAAGGATAAAATCCCAAGGGAAAGCAATAACACATGAATTTGGTCAATTGTATTTGCTTCCTAAAGGGTTTGAAGTTTTGGTGATAATGTTAAATGTTTGTTTCCAAATTTTTTTTAATAAGCAACGTGTTTTGTAACCAAGAACAAGCACAATCCTATGGATATGAAAGATTATATTTGTTGAGTCCCCACTTGGACAAGTCCAGCTATGCTTATTTTTAGCGAATGGTTAGATGCTTGACCCCACTGGCTCCCCTCCATGACACTCACTTCTTGAGGAAGCCAAGCATAAGTACCCATGAAACTCCCATGGCATACTTTCCATTTCTACTAAAAACTGTAAAAGTGTGGGGTGGCTTCATAATGACCGTTCTTGCACCAACAAATAGATAGGGATTTTGGCCTTTCTACAACAAGGGTTTTAATTCAGAATTTATGTTCGTAGGAGTTGATCCATCGAGGTGAAAGACCATTGCTTCCCTTCTTGTCGAAACCAACTGCATGATACTGGCCTTTGTTCCAATACCCACTTTTATATCCTAGTTGGAAATACTCTTGGCTTTAGAGTGTTACCGATTGAGTCATTCCCTTGGGTGAGTACTTTTTCCCCAAGGCAGACCCTCTAAGATAAAAAATAGTGAGCAAACATATCTGTAACTCGATCGATCTTTGTTGAAAAACAAAGAGAGAATACACACGATAGGTTTGACTCACACTCGCAAGATGTTTTATTCAATTTTAGTTCTCGAAATGAAGTGTGGAGGAAATTACTTTATCCCAACCTAAGACCACCAAAAAGCCTTTTGATTCTCAACATTGCCATGAGGTGTGAGAGAAGCACATACGTCTTTTCAATGGTGTTAGTTTGAGTAAGTAATCACAAAAAAAAATAGTGCATGTTCATTTTAAGACCCACAAAGCAATAATGACTTATTTTAAAGCACCAAAGGAAATGTGAAAAATTGCCTTGTTCAATTATTAAATCCAAAAACCAACTCTAGTAAGTTTGTGTCCTAAAGTTCATTTTAAGCCCTTTTGTAACAAGAAATTTGAAGTGTTCTTTTTAGAGCCCAAAAGGAATCTAGTATGTCCTAAGCATGAAAGGTAACAATTTTCCTTTAAGAGAAATAGTGAATCCTCTAAGAGTGTTAAACAAACACTAAAGTGTTCAAAAACTCTTGGTATCATGAAAGAATGATGTCATTATGCCTTCTTTTCTCCTTCACCTTCGATCAATCCAACCTACAAGGAAACCAATTAGATCTACAAGACAAAAGTCAAGAAATCAAACAACAAATCCAAATGCTCAAAATTGAAAAAGGCACATGTCATAAAAAAAATTGAATTTCAATTTTTACTATCCCTCAGTAGTGGAGTCTACACAGGTGATGCAGTTTAAAATATCTAGTGGTGCTATATAGCGCCACTTACCAGTCAACGTCGCTCTGCAATAGGGACAAAGAGCATGAAGGTGTCACTATTTCAACAAACAGTGGAGTTTGAAATTTAGAAAGATTCTAGCATGTGAAAAAGTCTTAGCGGTTTCGTTTGAGATTTTGAATTCTGAGCAGGAAACAAAGAGCATCAGAGTTTGGAATTTGTAGCGGTGTGATATAGCGACGTTGGAGTCCTAGTGATTGTAAACTACGATGCTGGTCTGCTAGAGGTGGAGTTCCCTGTAGAGACACAAAACAACAAAAAAATCATAGAATTTGGTGAAAAAACGTGATTAGAACTTCTGGTTTTCCCTCCTTCTAGAGCCAAAATGTGAACCAAGATTCCAAACTTGTATAAACACAAGAAACAAATATCATATTAGATCAAATGCAAGTTAGTATCAAATGTGAACCAAGATTCCAAACCTACATAAACACAAGAAACAAATATCATATTAGATCAAATGCAAGTTAGTATCATGATTCCCTAAGAAATCCATTTGAATTGCAAAGGAAGAGAAATGAATTGAAGAACATAAACAAGCATAAACCAAAGATATTAAATCTTATTCAAATGCAAAGCAAACTCTTAATCTCTTGGGGAAGTTGGTGCCAATTTGATGTGGAAATTGTCCCTTTCCCAAATCCTATGCAAGCTTTGATGATTTGATGAGGATGTGATCCACTTTGTTGAAGATTAAAGTATACTCCAAGATAAAAATCTGCATAACCTAGCTAAAACTTTGATGAAATGGATGAGAATTGCTATGACTAAGTGTGGATTCGAGTATAGTAACTTTGCTCAATTTGTGGATGCTAAAATGAGGAATGAAGCCTTTTATTTATAGAATGACAAGTTGGAGAAATGCCCAAAATGAAGCAATGTGGGACTAACATTCAACCAATGGCAAGGTGCCACTTGTCAAGAGATGGATGGATGAAGGATGTGCACATTTTGATGAATGTGCCCATAAATGCAATTAGGTGATATTTGAAATTAGTGAAGTTAATGTCTTGTTGGAAGGACAAAGTCCACTTGGATTTGAATTCAAATTTGAGAGAATATTCCTCCATTATGCCATGTTGAGAGAAAATAGGGATTTATTAAATGTATTAAATCTATTTTCATGTGCAAGTGACAAAAGCTAGAGGATGGGACATGAATTAGGATTAAATTAATCAAAGGTTAATTAATTTAATGAGAGATTAGATGATGTGAAAAATTTGACTTAGATTTATGGGTTTATTTAAATCAAAGATGAGAATAATGTGATTTTAGACTTAGTTAAATAAATATTTTGTTTTATTTAACTAAAGGGGATGATTGGTTAGCTTAAATTAAACAAGGTTTAATTTATTTAATTTAATAGATAGACCTTAGAGATTTAATCAAATAAAGGGAATTATTTAATTAAATATGGACATAGGGTTAATTAGATCAGATAGATTGATTTAATTGACAAGAGAGAAAGACTTAATTAGATAAAATGATTTATTTAATTAAGAGAGGAAAATTGATGAATTTAATCAAATAAAGGTATTCAATTAAATGGTTAGACTGAGGGATGATTTAGGATGAAATGGTGTTAGTAAAATCAGGATCAAGTATGTCGATATATTTTCCATGTCTACATATATATTAATGGATATATATAAAATTATATGTATTACACATATTATATATGTCGATTGAAATAAAATAACTCTTAATTATTGAAGCTGATTATTAAGGGTGACTTATAGTCGATATAGACTATGGCTTGAAGGGCGATATAGACCATATCTTTGGAAGCCGATTTATAAGCTTACGACTACTAGTATGAACCGATTATCATTGAGAATAACATGCAACTTATGGCGTGGCTTTACATTTGGATTGCTAGTTGTAGAAACCTTGACTTGGTCTACCTATTAATGATACCTTGCTTGACGTAGTCTCACGTATTAACTAGTTTATGCCGATTCACTTACTATTTGGAATGAATGAAGTTTGTTGTCATATATTGGATATTGACTGAGTTTGATGACACCAAATGTGGAGGAAGAGGAATAGCAGATGGCACCACCTTTGAATTTGATTTCTTGTAGATGTATTTCATTGGAAAAAATTCAAATTCTTCCATGTGCATTGGAATGTCTTGGATTGTTGTCAAATAAACTAGTCGATCTGTAGGAGGTTTTGCTGAGTTTGAGCTTAGTTAATCGCCAGCTTAGTGCTGAGTCACTTTGCTTAAAGTTTTTTGTCTTAGTACATGCCTAAAATATAGGCTTTGAGGTTGCTTGGTTGCTCTATAAATAGTTGAACCATTTCATTGTGAGGGACACATTCCTTTGAAGAGATTATACATATTTTGCAATTCTTATTTTTTTCTTAATAACCATCCATACTTTTCTTATCCTTGAGAGAGATAGGAAAAGAGTTCTTATAGTTGTGAGGTGATTATATTTTGAGAGGAGTAAGCTATCAACTTGAGAGGAGGAGATTATAGTGATTTTCTTGAGAAGTTGTTGTTGGAAAAGGATTGCTATCTTAGTTTGGATAAGTGATAACAAGAATGAGGATCCCTTCTTCTTTGTTAATTTACTTTGAATGATGTGTCTTGCTTGCGTGGATGAGATGTATTTTCCAAATTATGCATTAGTGAAAGTATATTATTTTGGAAATAAATTTGAAGCTTTCATGTTTTTTCTCATATTGTGTATTTATGTACTCCATAGTAGGAGATGGGTGTTATCATAGGTATTATATACTAGGAATGATTGAACATGATAAGAACATATGGTGCATTTAGCTAGGTTATTGTTTTAACTAGGATAGCTTATGCATACTCCTAGGAGAGGTCATCTAGTATGGGAGAGAATTTTATATAATTACAAGTAAGTAGGGTTATCCAAGTTTATAGGTTATCTTTGGAATGATTGACTATCCATAGAAGGAAATACCTAAGTTGTGTACTTACTAGTTAAGTAGGTTTATTTCAACTAGTTTAATATGCTGTAAGTTATCTGGGATGATAGACTATCGATTGAAGAAAACAATTTTGTGTAGCTTAAGATAGCCTTAAGCCAAATCAACCTAGATTAGTATATGTGATAGATGACTTCATTCAAAGTACTAAATGAGAAAACTTTGGAAAAAGTAGTGTGTATGCCCAAGACTCCATCTTAGCTTGTGTGACTACTAATACTAAACACTATCAGTTCACTGTGATCCAATATTACATGCTAAGCAGAGGTTGTAGGTTTTACAACTTCTTGTTATGTAGGACACAACACTATGCTCAGTTGGTTGTTGTTATCAGTTATGCTACCAATCTCTTCATCGAATGGAAGGGCCATCTATCGAATGATATATGTGTGGGGAACCGCATTATGAGTTTGTGGTTGGTGGAAAAGTGCTTGAGTGATGCTTCTCCTACATAGCAGGTGACAAAAGAACCAAGATTTGAAAGGAAGGATCCTGGACCATCTTACAACTATTTGCTCTAAAGCTCTTTGAGCTATGTTTGTAATTGTATGATTTCTTAAATTGATGTAATTATGAAATTATAAGGAGTTCATTTTGTATTATGTTTTGTATCTTGATTGAAAATTATCAATAAAGATTTTTTTTATTCACAATGGCATGTTACTTGTTTATTTACTTGTTTTGGGTAAAATTAGAAATTTTTACTTCATAGAAAAGGTTAGTACATTACATGTGGTATCAAAGCTACCAAGTTTAGCTCTAGAACCTATGAGGTCATCATTTTTCCGTCCAACATTATCTAATGTAAAAATTCTTGTTTTCAGGATGGTGTTGTTGGCAACACAAGGGCGAACAACTGAGAGGGGGGGGAGGGGTGAATCAGTTGTCACATAAATTATACATATTAAACTTATTCTCAGATCTGATAAATAAACATGAAAGCACACTTCCTAGAGCACATTTCTCAAATACAAAAGGCTTACTACCCAAAACAAGACTCGCTATTTGGATTACATCTAGAAGATTTTGAATTGAGAAAATAACATCTTCTAATGCCTTATTACAGTTACAGTTAAGCACATAAACACTTTCATTTGCTCACTCTTCTTCACACTTTACTTCTTCCTTTGAAAGATTAGAATATTGTTCGCACACAACAAACAACATACAACATACACCATACCATCAAATGGTATAAACAATCGATCATATATATCCGCAACTAAGGATAACATCAACTACATGTTAGCCCAACAAAATATGAAATGTGTACAAACTGTCAGCCCAAATCAATAAACAATTTATCAATGTGAACCAAAAAATGTCAGCCAAAAAATAGTAAGGACCCAAAACAACATCCTCAAATATGGAACACCTTCAAAAATTACGCCTCGAAGATCTGCAACATGCTACAATCACCCTGTTGGACATGATCATGAAAAACATGAACTCATAGAAGAAAATCACCAATCGCGAGCACAACATGATCAATGCAGACCAACAACATAGATAGTGAGAAATCTAGAAACATCCACAAGCATCATGAATCACAACAAAAGCATCCAAAAAAAATCAAATTACTAGAATCACATCATCTTCTTTCAGGAACACCAACTAAAGCAACAAAACAATTGTTAGAACACAAATACTCATAACTCAATCAAATCTTCATGCAAACCTCTGAAACTTCATGTGGATAAACTAGATATACTTGTCAAAAAACCCTTTAATCCACAACCTCTTATCATTAATATACTAAGCTAGCCATCATATTGAATTTCACTCCATCACCGACAAATTGCAACTTATTTTATTACAATTTTCTCAATATCCTTGACATATAAAACCTTAAAGACATTAATGGAAATAGTGCTAACATCAATGACAACCACATATCAACAATATCCACACTTCCCTACATTGATTAAGTCATTATGAAAACGCTTCATCAACCATCTTTTCTCCAGCACTTTCTCCACCTGATTTTTAATTTTCTCCTAAACCTTCTACATTTTTTCATGACTCTTCTCCTCCTTGAACTACGAAAAGGTACATTATCTTTCCAATGTTAAGAACCATTTTGAAAATTGATCTGACTTATCTCCGAGTAGAAACCACCACAACATCAACTGACTGACATGATTAAGAATGCATGACCATGCAATACATCTTATCTCATTTAGAGGTAACTTGCCTCCCAAGAGAGATACTCATAAAAGTATCCTAGGCAAGTATTCTTTGTAAAGATATCTACAATTTATTTTATGGGCACACACCCAATCCCACTTTCACCCAATCTTCCCAAAAGAAACTTGATAGACATATGCCTGGTTTTTACCCAACACCAAATTTTAGGAAATACAATTGCACTTGAACTATCATAGAATATAGTGATAGGTTCATCATACACAACTCTAGTATCCTTCAACATAATTTGCTTCATCCATAATACTTGAGTACAATTGTTAGCAGCAACAATGTATTTTGCTTCTATAGTAGATAAGGAAATGGCATTATGCTTCTTACTTAACCATGAATCAACTTTTCCCAAAAATGCACCACCACTAGTACTCTTTCTTCACATTCATCTCCTACCCAATCAAGATCAATAAAATCACTCAAATTAAGGTCATCCTCTTTAGGATACCATAGGCCAAAATCAATTGTCCCCTTCAAGTACCTAAAAATCCTCTTCACAATTGTCACATGAGATTCCTTAGGATCAACTTGAAATATTGCAACAATGCATACGATAGTCATGATATCAGGTCTATTTTGAGTCAAATAGAGTAATCCACCAATCATGGATTTGTATCTAGTCTTATTTGTTTTAGGAGAATCATCATCTTGTGTCAACTTACATTCGGTAACCATAGGTGTCCCAACTGGATTTAAATCTTCCATACCAAACTTCTTTAGCAATTCTTCACATACTTGGACTAAGATATAAAGATCTCTCTATCTACCTGAGTAATTTGCAATCCCAAAAATAATTTCATTTCTCCAATCATAGACATCTCAAACTCACTTTGCATCTCATCAACAAAATTCATGCACAAACTATCATCTCCTCCAAAAATGACATCATCAACAAAGACTTCAACAATCAAATATTTATCATGATCAATCTTGAAATACAAATTATTATCAGTAGTACCTTTATTAAATTCAAGCTTCAACAAATACTTCTGTCCAACTGCAGACAGCATGTTCTTAGTTTGTTTAAGTCCATACAATGTGCTTTCTTCAACTGACAAACCATATTCCTATCATTCACATCTAACTTTTATCGTATTAAATGCTTTTTCCTAGTCTTCAGATACCTGCTTATAGTCCTGTGAGAAAGTTCTTAAGGCATCTTCAATTTGCATTACAATTTCCTCCAAGTGTTCCAAAACATTGTAGATCATAATGCACTTTGCAATTTGCCACATTCAAAAATTCAACCACCTATAAATGATAAAAATTTCATGAGTCTCTCAGGTCATTCTAAACTTAATTTCTAAAGGAATTTCCCAAAGACTAAATTCCTAGTGATCATTTGTGATCAAAACACACACTCTTCCTCATCCATTTGTTCTTCATTTGATTCCTAATCTCATCCATAATAACTTTTCATTTTCCCTTATCATCCTTTTGCATATTTTTCCCTTTGTTTACCAGACCCTTCCTGCTTCTACAGAATCTTGCAATGAGACCAGATTTGTTACAATTATAGCACGACATTTCTTTGTCCAAACTAGTTATTCCATTGATTTTCTCTTGATCTACATTGGTTAGCAATAAGGCCAAATCTATTGCAAGCATAACATCTAACATTTCTATTGAAAAAGTTGTTTGTCATATTTTTGCATTCAATTGACTTATGACCATACTTATTGCAATTGAAACACTAACCGAAGAATGATGGACCACTTGGATTCATTCTACTTCTACATTAAGCAACCATATGACCAAATTTATTGCAAACAAAATAGTATCCATTGAACTTTTGAGCATTGGGTTATCTTACCAGATACCTTCTAGCTTTGCTCATCTGATTTCCTAGCCTAAATTTCCTTTGAATAGATTCGAAGCTTTCTCCTTTCTCATATCCAATACCTTGCTTGTCACTTGCAATATTTTGACTTTGAATCAGTTCATCAAGCTTAATTGAGCTAATCTTGAACTTTTCCTTGTATTCATTTGTAGTAGCAAGTTCATTCCTGAGAATAACAATCTGTCTTTCAAGCTCTTCTTCATTGTTTATGGATTGTTGCAATTCAAGCTCCAACTGATTGAATCCACCATTAATTCTGCTGCATTCATCAGATATTTCTTTCAAGAACTGAGTAAGATTCTCCTCATTCTTCTTTTTCTCTTCAATCTCCTTGGTCATCCTCATCACAATAGATTCCATCTCATGCTTTAGGACAACATTAGCTATGGTGAGCTTTCCACATTCTTCTATCTTTTCCTTCAAGGCTTGACTTAGGTGATCATCTTCCATGCTTTTACTCTCTTTCTACTTGAGCTGATCATCTTTTTGCTTGAGTTGATCACAAATATCCTTTCTCTTTTCTTTGGACTTATTGATTTGATCTTTCAATGATTGAATGAATTTCTCAGCATTCATGAGGCTTGCTTGCAATTCCTGGACTTCAGATTTGGATTGATCAAGATCATCTAGTGCCACCAAAAGTTGTTGATGAAGACTATCTAAATCCATTGAATCACCTTCCCAAATCTTCCCCAAGCTATTAAACTTCTTCTGAGGAACTAGGCTCTGATACCAATTGTTGGCAACACAAGGGTAGACAACTGAGAGGGGGGGGAGTGAATTAGTTGTCACATAAATTATACACATTAAACTTATTCTCAAATTTGATAAATAAACATGAAAGCATAAACTATCACCACATCAAAAACACACATAAGACCAATATTTTTATGTGGAAACCCTATTAGGGGAAAAACCACGATGGAGGTTAATCCACAAGATTATACCCTATTAAAATTATTACAAATGGGGAATGCACATGCATTTAGGCACACTTCCTAGAGCACATTGCTCAAATACAAAAGGCTTACTACCCAAAAGAAGACTCATTGTCTTACAGTCACATTTGGCTTACATCTAGAAGATTTTGAATTGAGAAAATAGCATCTTCTAATGCCTTATTATAGTTATAGTTAAGCACATAAACACTTTCATTTGCTCACTCTTCTTCACACTTTACTTATTCCTTTGAAAGATTAGAAGATTTTTCGCAAACAACAAACAACATACATCATACACCATACCATCAAATGGTATAGACAATCGATCATATATATCCACAACTAAGGATAACATCAACTACATGTCGGCCCAACAAAATATGAAACGTGTACAAACTGTCAGCCCAAATCAATAAACAATTTATCAATGTGGACCAAACAATGTTGGCCAAAAAATAGTAAGGACCGAAAACAACATCCTCAAATATGAAACACCTTAAAAAATTATGCCTCAAAAATCTGCAACATGCTACAATCACCCTGTCGGACATGATCATGAAAAACATGAACTCACAGAAGAAAATCACCAATCATGAGCACAATGATCAATGCAGATCAACAACACAGATAGAGAAAAAACTAGAAACATCCACAAGCATCATGAATTATAACAAAAGCATCCACAACAACTCAAATTACTAGAATCACATCATCTTCTTTCAGGAACACCAACTAAAGCAAAAGAGCAATTGTCAGAACATAGATACTCATAACTCAATCAAATCCTCATGCGAACCTCTGAAACTTTATGTGGATAAACTAGATATACTTGTCAACAAACCCTTTAATCTACAACCTCTTATCATCAATATACTGAGCTAGCCATCATACTGAACTTCACTGCATCACCGACAACTTGCAACTTATTTTATTACAATTTTCTCAATATCCTCGACATATACAACCTTAAAGAAATTAATGGAAATAGTGTTGAAATCAATGACAACCACATATCAACAATATCCAATAGGTGCATCTTAGATTAATGGCTTGAAATTCAATAATCAGAAAAGACCGTTACCTTAAGGCCAAGAAGGAAAAATAAGCCATCGTTAGAGCCATAGAGGGAACAAACTATGATAATTCTATCTGGTTGAGTGACACCGAAAGATTTAGTCACAAAGTCTCTCAGATCAGTGATGTGAAGAAGAAGATGAAGATGGAAGCTAGGTACAATTACATACCAACCATCTCACTAGAAAAGTTAGAGTCATTACCACTTTCTAGGGATATGCCTTTAGAAGAAAGTGTTAGGCCAACATTCATCATTCGGGATCTCAGAGTTCTACCACTAGCTGAAGTAATAACAATTTCTTCGAGTAAAGAGTCTGAGGGATATGTACCATGGACACCGCCAGACGAGAAATGGTCTCATGAACAAATGTCTACGAAAAATGTAGACTACATTGTTGATGAACACCATATTGACATTGCCTCTCGAAACTATGTATTAGATGATAAATCCAAAGGTTATTATCAATTTTTTGATAGATATGAACATATGATAGATGAACCAAAAGATAGAGAAAAACAATTTTCTTAGTTTGAAGGTTATACTCCTTTAAGTTATGTGTCTAAGAGTGAATCTGAAGGATACTCTCCACTTGACCATCTGAATAGTCACTCCATGTAATTGAAAGGATATTGAAATCCTCAAGAAATGAATAAAAATTATGTGTTATCAAAAGAAGTGTGTGCTTAATCTTATGTGGAATTCTTGTGTACATGTGAATGTTTACTTATATGTTTTTCCATAAGATAATTGATAACATAATTTAGTCTAACATGGATAAAAAATTTAGGTAGAGACCAACCACATAATCATGTTAAGGACACAAACTAATTCTGGGGGAAGTTAGGAGGTTCGACAAGGAACCACTGGAGTAGAGGCTAGGCTTGGCCAAATATTGGAAAGGTTGACTAACCTTGAACAAGAAAGAGTTAAGGATAAGATAGAAAAGGAAGTACCCGTTAATGATCATGAGGGAGAAAATTCTTCCCATGGGCATGGTGAAAACCATAATCATGAGAAGGAAAAATCACCTATGCCATCTATGGAAAGAAATAAGAAGCTTGTAGCTTCTGAACTTTCCAGGGACATGAAGAAGGTTATTCCACCTAAGTTTGATGGAAGTGCTAGAGGTGATGAGGCTAAGGTGTGGCTTATACAAATGGAAAAATATTTTTAAATATGAAACTATGATGAAGTTACTAAAGCCACATGGGGTGTGTATTAGTTAGTAGGGGAAGCCTCTAACTAGTGGATGAACAAGAAGTTGGAACTAAACATTAACTCATGGAAGTTGACTTGGGGATAATTTTTGGATATTTTCCGCAAAAGATGGTTACCACAACTTTACTATGACCAAAAAATCTCAAATTTCGAGGAGTTGGGGAAAGGTAACATGATGGTCAATGAATACTTGGAGAAGTTCACTCGACTTCTACACTATGTTCCCATATACCATAAGGATGAGCACTTCCACATTAGGAAATTTATATTGGGACTCAATAGTCAGATTGGAGGAGAAGTGGATATGAATGGCCCAACAACAATGGATCTTGTATATGAGAAAGAAATTAAGCAAGAGAAAAATATTAAAGCTAATTCCACTCACCAAGAAAGAAAAGAGCAAAAGAAGGATGTGGAAGTTTCTAACAAGATAGTTCCAAAGGAGGAATCAATGCAAAAATTTCCAAGGAAGAAAGGGAAAATATTTTGCAATAATGGAAAAGAGGTTAGGAGAGAGCAGAAAAGGAATGATTCTAGCATGGGTAATACCAATAAGGCTAATAAAAGTACCAATAAGTTTGGAGGAACCATAGTGAAAAGAGGAGCACCTACATGTGTTTTATATGCAGAGTAGATCACTATGCAAGTGAGTGTCCCAATAAAACTTCTAGATCACGACCATATGCTAATCTATTACCCACACAAGAAGCAATGTTTCAACATAAGATACATGCAACAATGGATGATTGTTAGGCCTACCAAGTAACTCCAGTAAAAACACCAGGTATTTTTTTTGGCTTACCTATTCCTATTCTTATTAATATTGGTGCAACTAAAAATTTCATTTCACCTAGAATAGCTAAACAATTATCTAGAAAGGTGGTACACATGGTAATTCCTTGTAATGTAGAGTATGTAAACTAGATGAGAGCAAAGGTGGATCAATGTCTATTCGAGGATAGGATAGAACTACCTAGTTTTTCTACAAAATTTAATCTTTATGTCGCACCTCTAGGATCATATGATGTTATCCTAG
>VDFB02379949.1:0-29491 GCA_007258455.2 Sequoia sempervirens | reverse complement strand
TGGATGTTAGCCGACTTGGTACAATGCACTACATGGATAAAATGTTTTATGGTGCCAACAAAGAGAGTTTTGGTTATTATTTTTTCATCTAATTAGGCTGACCTAATTGATTATTAAGATATACTTGTATATATAAGATGTTTTGAGGAATGAGATAAAGACGAAGAGAGAAAGTGTGGAAAGTGGAAAGAAGTGTGAAGTGCAAGTGAAAGGTCTGAGCCTAAACGCTTTATCAGTTGTGGATAAGACAATATTTGTTGAGCAACTACTGTGTGAGGAAGTATTTATATTATGAGCTTCATTGGAATTGAACCTTGCATATTGAAGGTGTATTCTATCAGTTCAATCTCTTGGCAGTGAGTCACTATCTTTATATCTTGGCAGTCAACCATCTTTTGTATTCAAGCAGTAAGCCTTTTTAAGGATAGTGAGTCCTAGTAGTGAGCCTTGTAATAATTTGTATCTAGATATATATATTGTGAGTTAACCCTCACCATGGTTTTTACCTTTTTAGGTTTTCCATGTAAAAATCTTGGTGTTCATGTGTATTGTTCCATTGATTTGTCTCTATGTTCTCTCTTGCTAATTCAATCAAAATTGTGATAATAGTTAGATGAATTTTATGTGAATGGTTTTATGGAATATTGATTCACCCCCCTCTTAGTATTCTGAATGTTCAACAATTGGTATCAAATCTTGGTTACTTGGAAGAAGCCTACTAGCTTGAGGAAGGTCTCAAAATTTGAGTATAAGAATTTTTTTCCTCTAGAAGTGGTCTCTATTGAATATTCAAAAGAAATAGAAGATTTGAAGGACGAGTTGATGAAATCAAAGGAGTATATTGAAAATATGCAAAATGAAAGTGTTGAAGCATGCGATTTATTGGTTAAGGTAGATGAAATTGTCTCTAGCTTGTTGCAACAATTGGATAAAAAGAAAAGAACTGAAGAATGTCAGGAAATTGAAATTCAAAGGAAGATGGATGAATGCATAAAGCTTGAGGAAGAAGAAAAAATCTTGAGATATAATCTGGAAAAGGAAATAATTTTTAAAGACAAATTTAAGATAAGCTCGACAATGCTTGATGAATTGATTACATCTCATAGATCGGTAATGGATAAGAGTGGTTTAGGATTTGAGGAAGGTAAAAGTTCTAAAGTGAAGAAATATACTAATAAGAAGACTTGGTACAAAGATGGGAAAATCAAGTATCTAAGAAACAATTTTGGAAGAACTCCTATCAAACAACATGATGCTAAAAGGTATTTATCCTTCAATGGTGTTTGTTATTCCTACAAGAAATTTGGTCATAAGGAAAAGGACTGCAAAAAAAATGAATGATTCTTTATAATTCTCCAACAAATGTCTTAAGTGCAAGAAGATCAGATATAAAGTTAGTTTGTGTGAAGATAATTTGAATAAAAGAGAGAATGAAGAGAAGAATGATGTTTGTTGTAAGTGCAACAATCCAGAACACCCTATTAATAACTGGAGAGGAAGAAAAAACATTTATCTAGAAAACAAGCATGATCAAATCATTGGTTCGGAAGAAGCAAGAAAGGAAATGAAAAGGATTTGGAGAAAGGAAGGAAAGTGGTGCAACCACGGTAGGAGGTCCCTCAAAGAGAATAATCTGGACCATGCAGCAAGAGTAACACAACATAAGCAACACAAAATATGGAGGAAAATGCAGATTAAAACATTCTCATTAACATAAATCTCAATTACATTTGGCTGGCAACATCTAGACTTATAGAATTAGCTCACAGGCCTAATACAACATGTTCAGAAATAAAATATTCCAATATGCTCCTATATGCAAGTTGAAATCTTACAAATATAATCCAAAATTATCTACTTATTACTTGTTGATTTTCCTATTGATCCATTAGAACCTTTATATCATATTTGTAGGTCTAGAAACATCTGTGTTAGCTAAAGATCATTACATTTTCCAATGAAAGAAAATATAATGTGTGCATGAACATGTCAGCCTCAAATTTTAATTACTCCTTGGTGAATGCATAGGGTGAAGTGTGGACCTAAATGAAGGTTGGGGACACTCCATGGAACATTTAGAATCACACCGTTAAGATCTGCAAGTCATGGGAATGATCCACAAATGATCCAATTAGCTGCTAGGCTTGAAAACTATTCCAGTGTCGGTTCAAGAAACTGCCAAGAAATCCATAAGCTATAACTTGCCAAAAAAATCCAATTGTGCTCAAATCTTGGAATAAGGAAAATGAAAATTCCCATGATGTACACAAAGATCCGTAGGGGCTAGTGAGCAAAGATGATGAACCACCAACATGAACTGAGAAAGAACAAAACAAGAACAAAACTAAAAGAAAATATTTTTGGTTGATGCAAGATTGCCAAGAACCAAGGATGCTCCTGCATTAGACATATGAGGTTAATGAAAAGTGAGTCCCCCACTTAGCTAGGGCCAAAGGAAAACCAATACGGTCTACCCCAGCCTGAGAAATCCATGAAAAATCCTCAACTGGTCTACCTTTCCACTTCATAAGATATTCTTTGTATTGTCTTTCTCATGTCTTTCTCCCATCTCTAATATCCAAAATATCTTCAATTTCATCTGATTGCTCCTTAGGAAATTGATTTTCCAAATTTTCTTTATTGTTTTCACTAAATTATGCTTCATGATACTGATATAGATCTGCAATGTTGAATATAGGTGATATACCCATGCCATCTGGTAACTCTACTTCATATGTATTTCCTGAATCAAATTTCCTCAAAATCCTACAAGGTCCAGACTTCCTCATCTTCAGGTTACTATATGTTCCAACTGGAAATCTTTCCTTTCTCAAATACACCATCACCTCATCTCCAACTTCAAAATCCTTATGTCTCCTCTTCTCATCTACCTTCTCCTTATAATTCTTGTTCTTATCTTCCAACTGTTGTTTCACTTGAGTATGCACTTTCTTCATATGTTCTGCAAATTCCTCTACTTTTGCACTCTGTTTACCTTCCATACTAATATCTATCAATTCTGATATACCTCTAGGATGAATTCCAGTAACAATTTCAAAAGGTGTCTTTCTTGTACTCTTGTTTACTAAATTATTGTAAGCAAACTCTGCTTGTGGAAGGACCAAATCACAACTTCCATTCTTCTCTCCAACCAAACATCTAAGAAAATTCCCTAAAATCCTGTGTACTACCTCTTCCTATCCATCAGTTTGTGGGTGAAATGTAGAACTGAACTTTAGATCTATCTTCAACTTCTTCCAAAGTGTCCTCCAAAAGTAACCAACAAACTTCACATCTCTGTCTGAAACAATACTTCTAGGTAACCCATGCAATCTGACTACTCTAAAAAACAAATCTGCTACATGTACTGCATCTGTTGTCTTCTTATAAGGTATGAAATGTGCCATTTTAGAAAATTGATCAACCACCACAAATACTAAGTCATTACCTCTTTTTCTCTTTGGTAAACCAAGTATGAAATTCATGCTGATATCCTCCCAAGGTCTCTCTGGAACTGTCAAAGGATTATACAACCCAACATTCTAACTACCTCCTTTTGCAACTTGAAAAAATTTGCAACTCTGCACAAATTTACTAACATCCTTATGAATCTGTGGCCAAAAGTAATTCTCACTCACCAATGCCACTGTCTTATCAACTCCAAAATGTCCTGACATACCTCCACTATGCTTCTCCTTCACTAGGTTATCCCTCATTGAACTCCAGGGTATACACAATTGATTACCTCTAAAAAAAATATCCTCCTAAATGAAATAATCAAACCACTAGGTTCTATCCTCCAAAATAGGTTCTTTACAAGCTCTCCAAGGTTCAACAAAATCTGAGTCTTCCTCATACAAGTTCTTCAATTCCTCAAAGCCTAATACCTCCATTCTCATCTTTGTCAGCAAATTTCTTCTCCTACTCAAAGCATCATCAACTCTATTTGACTTTCCACTCCTATGCTTCAAAACAAAAGTATAACTCTGCAAGAATTCTACCCATCTCATGTGTCTCTGGTTCAACTTACCCTGACTGTTCAAATATTGCAATTCTTGATGATCTGTATACAACACAAAATCCTTAGGCAAGAAGTAATGTATCCACTTCTTCAAGGCTTGAACTATAGCATAAAATTCCTGATCATACACTGAATATCTCCTCTTAGCATCATTCAAATTTTCACTGAAATAAGCTATAGGTCTTTCCTCTTGACTCAACACTGGTCCAATTGCATTTCCACTTGCATCACAGTCTACTTGAAATACCTTATTGAAATCTAGTAAATCCAACATAGGCTGCTTAGTCACCTTCTACTTCAACAACTCAAAACTTTGGTCTACTCCAGATGTCCATCTAAAATACTTCCTATCTCTTCTCATGGCTTCTATCATAGGACTACAAATAGAACTGAAATTCCTAATAAAATTTCTGTAGAAACTAGCCAATCCATGAAATGATCTTACCTCCCCAATGCTATCTACTGTAGGCCACTCAAAAATCGCTCTTACCTTCTTAGGGTCCATCATCAATCCATCCACATATATCACAAATCCTAGATATAGCAACTCCTCCTTCATGAAACTACACTTTTAGTGTTTATCAACAACTGCTCTTCTCTCAACCTCTGCAAAAATTTCCTTATATGCAACAAATGTTCTTCTCTACTCTTACTGAAAATCAAGATGTCATCTAGGTACACAATCAAAAACTTACCCAAGAATTTCTTCAATACTTCATTCATCAACCTCATGAAAGTACTTGGTGCATTTTTCAATCCAAAAGGCATCACCAACCACTCATACAATCCTTCATTCGTCTTGAATGATGTTTTCCACTCATTTCATTCTCTGCTTCTGATTTGATGATATCCAATCTTCAAATCTATCTTTGTAAAGTACTTAGCTCCACTCAAACAATCCATAATGTCATCCATCTAGGGCAAAGGAAACCTATACTTGACCGTGATCTTGTTTATGGCTCTAGAATCTATACACATTCTCCATTCTCCATCCTTCTTAGTTGCTAGCACAACAAGTACTACACATGGACTTAAGCTTTCTCTGATCAAACCCTTCTTCAACAATTCTTGCACTTGTCTATTCAACTCTTCATTCTTTGCCGATGTCATCTAGTGTGATGCTTTGTTAGAAAAACTAGCTCCAGGAATTAGATCCATACAATGACTAATACTCCTCATAGGTGGCAATCCATCAAGTACATTATCTAAAATGATCTCCTCATATTCTATCAGTATCTCTTTTATCTCTTCAGGGTGTTCTTCTACATGCTTCAAATCTTCAACCTTCTTAGGCACCAAGGCATAGCACACATTCTCATGTCTCAACCCATCCATGAATCTTCTTCCATCAACCAGACAAACCCTAACATTTGTACAAACATCAACTATAGGAACATCTTCCAATGGCAACCAAATTTGCTTCATCCCATTAGCAACAATGGTGTATATGTTCTTTCCATCATGAATAGCCTATCTATCATACTGCCAAGGAATTCCCAATAAAACATGACATATTTCCATAGGCATGATATCACACAAAAATTCATCATGGTAATTTTCCATCTTTAATTTCACCAAACATTGTTTGCTTACTAGAATCTTATGCTCATCTTGAATCCAAGAAATCTAATAGGGCTTTGGGTGTTTCAACCTTTCCAACTTCAGTTTAGTCACCATCTCTTCAGAAAATAGGTTCTCAGAACTTCCACTATTAACAATCACTTTGCAACATTTACCATTCACCTTGCATCTGGTCCAAAACAAATTCTTCCTCTGCAATGGTTCTTTCTCCAATTCGCTTTGACACAATACTCTTCTATTCACCAATAGTTCTCCATCTTCATTAGATGATCCAACATGATCCTCCTCAATAAAGGTTGTACTCCTATTTTTCTCTGTCTTCTTGCTTGTCTCTCCCTAATTACATTCAAATTCTCTATGTCCTTCTCTGCCACATTTATAACAGGTTCCTTTCAATACTCTTTTCTCATGTCCTCTATCATCTCTTCTATAACCTTCATTTTGGTAACCACCATAACCTCCTCTTCTGTAAGAGTTTCTATCACCTCTCTAGTATGAATTGTCATTCTTACTAATCTCCTTAACCTTATTTTTATCTAGAAAAGATCCTCTCCCTTTTTGTCTTTGCTTATGTCTCTTATTCAACTTTGCTTCTTCTTTTAGGGCACACTAATATGCCTCTTCCACACTCCACAACTTGATCAAACTGATTTCATCCTGTATAGATGACCTTAAACCATTCACATATCTATCTACTTGCTCAACCTCATCCTCCAAATGTCTAGATCTAACATTCAACTTGTAGAACCCCTCAATATACTTTGTCACACTAGATTCTTTCTAGTTCAGATTCTACAACTTCTTGAACAAGCTAATTTGATAGTCTGCAGGCATAAACTTTGACTTCAACTTATTCACCATCTGATCCCATGACTTTATCTTTTCTTTTCCTCTTCTTTTCCTATCTATCTAAAAATGTTCCCACCAAAGGGATGCATGTCCTCTCAACTTCGTACAAGAAAACTTCACCTTCTTCTCTTCAAAGGTACCTTCAAATTCAAAATGCTTTTCCATCTCTATTATCCAATCTATCAATACATCTGAATCCAACTTACCATTATAATTTGGTGGATTGAAATGTGGTCTTGTATTCACTTTAGTTAGGGCTCTTCTGAACCTCTCTTCTCCCTAATCTAGGCCAGGTTTCTCATCTCTTCCCCTTTCTTCCTATACTTCTACTTCTTCATCACTCACATCATCAACTGGTCAACCTCTTCTCTGGGTTGTTTCGACTACATCTAATTTGGCAACAATTCCTCTTAACATCTCCATCACAACTTGGTCTACATTTCCACGCACTCCATTTCTACCATTTCTCCTTCCCACCATCTTTACACAAGTCCTCTGCATCTGTAGGTCAGATCCTCAATCTGCCACCCCACAACAAATCTTCAACAAGACTTCACAAACTCTGGCAATCTCGCAAGGAACAAATCTCGCTTTGATACCAATCTGGCACAACCACAGTAGGAGGGTCCTCAAAGAGAACAATCCAGACCATGCAGAAAGAGTAGCATAATGAAAGCAACACAAAATATGGAGGAAAATGCAAATTAAAACATTCTCATTAACAAAAATATCAGTTACATTCGGTCGACAACATCTGGACTTACAAAATCGGCTCAGAGGCCTGATACAACATGTTCAGAAATACAATATTCCAATATGCTCCTATATGCGAGCTAAAATCTTACAAATCTAATCCAAACTTATCTACTTATTACTCACTGCTTTCCTATTGATCCATTACAAGCTTTATATCATATCTGTAAGTCTAGAAACATCCACATCAGCCAAAGATCATTACATTTTCTAATGAAATAAAATATAACGTGTGCATGAAGAGGTCAGCCTCAAATTTGAATTACTCCTCATTGAATGCATAGGGTGAAGTGTGGACCTAAATGAAGGTTGGGTACACTCAATGGAACATTTAGAATCACATCATTAAGATCTGCAAGTCACAAGAACGATCCACAAACAATCAAATTAGCTGCTAGGCTTGAAAACTATTCTGGTGTCGGTTCAAGAAACTGCCAAGAAATCTGGAAGCGATAACTTGCCGGAAAAGATACAATTGTGCTCAAATATTAGAATAAGGAAAATGAGTATTCTCATGATGTACACAAAGATCCATAGGGGCTAGTGAGCAAAGATGATGAACCACCAACATGAACTGAGAAAGAACAAAATAAGAACAAAACTAAAAGAAAATATTTTTGGTTGATGCAAGATTGCCAAGAACCAAGGATGCTCCTACAGTAGAAAGCAAGTTGAATCACCAGTCTTATCTATGTCGACCTCCAATTTAGATACTCTCATCAATTTCTAAGTAAAGCAATGGCTAAGGGGGAGCAATTGTCAAAAATCTAATGAACCCCCTCATTGATACTTGTGTCACATCTTGACAAAAGTATATTTAATGTGATCAAGAAATTAAGGAAATTTTCTTAGTTGCATGTGTGAAGGATAAAGTCTGCAAATTTTGAAAGAATGGAGGCATACACAATTTTTGAGGTAATCTACCTACAAGTTGAAGCATTTATTGTAAAATCATTCGTAATGAAAGAAATAAATTTAGATAATTCAAGAGGCTTATGTATTTTTGGATAAGCATGCAAAGGAAGCTTAGAGAGCAATTCAAAGTCTTAGGGTTTGAAGAAAATAACAAGTGGATTCAAAGTGAGCTCTAGAACTAGGATATCTATACATTTCTTGTTAGAATTTACAAAGGTATTCCTGTTTGCACAATCTTTCACTTTTATTGCTATGGATAATTAAGGTTGTGAATAGTGTGGATAAAGAGCAAGTTAATTTGAGAAGATATTTGAAGGATCTGTTAGAAGAGTCTATTGGTGCATTCTCTCACACCCCTCTAAGAGTGGTTCCCATAGAGGATAGCTATGTATTTTTTTACAATAAGATAGAATAAATTTCATTAGTTCAGTTGAGCATGCTATGGGAAAGTGAATTGGAAGAGAGCCATGATGCCTATGGAGTACTAGTTGAGAAAAACTTGAATGTTTGGAGGAAAGTCCCTTTGTTATAATTTGAAAAGAAGCATATTCGAATAGTCTTAAGAAAAATTTATGATGAATCTTTGTGGATTGATGAGGTAGATTTGATTACCTGAGAAGCTATCAGAGATGTAATTGGTTTGTGTTCCTCTGAACCTGCTCCCAAATGGAAGGCTATGGATGACCAAGAGATAATTGAGGTTACTAGTATGAATCTTGAAGGGAAATAGACTGATTTGAGATCAATTGTTGATCTAGTAATAAGGTATGTTGCTATGGTCATTGGTCACAAAGTTTGTATCCCTAATAATGACCTCACAGTTTCTACTATTGTACATACTGTTGTTGATATGGTTAAAAGAGGTATGGATTATTATTTGTGTGAATTACTTCATATACATATTTTGAAGAATTTAAAGGAAATAAAGAAGTGTAAGAAGATGGTGCAGGTGCACCAAGCACAAAGAAGAATGTAAATGGTGGTCAACATGTCAAGTCTAGGTATTGAGGTCAAAAATGCAACTTTTAGGGAATGTGAAAGGTCATAGAATTTGAAAAATAGTTATAGGAATTTTTTAGTTAGAATTTGGAGGGAATATGTATAAAAATCCTCAAAAGGCTCGAAGGTGGGTGGTTGGTTGCTATATTGAAGAATTCCAATCATAATACAATGCTTTTTCTGCAATTTTCCTATGTTAACTAAAATTTTCTCATATTGTATGGACCCGTACAGGCTTTAAATGATCTAATTTTTTTTTTTTTTTTGAAGACATAAGAATTATCTTTCAGTTGGTTTAATTTTGAGAGTCTAACTCTGAATTTAAAGGGATATTTCATCAGTTTACCGTAGCAACCTGGTAACACAAAATTGAGGGTTTGATTGTTGTTTAAATGATGTATTAGTCATTCCACCTAATGTCTTGACCTGATGCTTGGTGGAATGACTTGTTCTATGGTAGGATAGGTGCTCATATGTTTTAGGAGGCAAGGGAATCAAGTTTTTTGAAATTGGGATGATGCCTTAGGGTAAAATTGAGTGATTTTCCATGTGAAATGAAGGTGTCAATGTAGGGTTTTGACAAAACAGTGAAAGAATTGTCTATGTAATGGACTTGTGAGTTTGTGCATGGTATATGTAAGGTGTTGGGTGCATTGGTTGTGTCAAGAAAGCCTGGGGGATAGGAGATTGAATAAACCCTAGTTTTTTTGTGGAAATGTGATGCAAACAAGGAGGTGATGATTCTCTATCAAACTCAAATTGATCAACCCTTAACAAGGAATCAACCTTTGCAACACAATTCACTCAATTTATTCCAAACACCCACCAATAGGCTTGTAGCCCTCAAAACACAACCTTGCACAATATCTTTTTGATGACGTACAAAATCCAATCTAGTACCTTCTAAGACTCATAACAGGATCTAACACAACTTCCCAATAGATTCTATAAGGTTTCTTTGACACAAAATTGAAAACCTTTAGACTGCCCCTATTTTAGGCTACTTAATAAGCCCTATTTTCCAAAGGAATTACTTCCCAAACACCAAATAACCCCTTAAACTCAATTGAAAATCACAAATTGTGCCTCAAAACAACATAATCCATCATCATTTCCCTGATACAAGGTTTCTAGAATGTTGATCCAACAAACTCTCTATTTACAAGCAAATAACCTAGGGTTTATTCAATCCCACAACTCCCAGGATTTCCTGACACAACAAATGCATCCAAAACCTTACATATGCCCTGCTCAAACTCACAAGACCACCACTTTGTCAGATTCTTCAACAATTTGATAAAACCCCACATTAGTACCCCATTTTCATAATGAAAAACACATTTCCCAGTCTTAGGGAATCACTACAAAACCATACAACATATATCCCCTACCTCCTGAACCATGTGCACACCTATATTAACATGAAACAAGTAATTCCAATGAGTTACAAGTCATGATAGTAGGTGGAATGACTAAAACACCATTTTTACACCAATCAAACCCTCAAATTATTTATTTACAGGTAGTTTCAAAAAAATTGAGAGATCTTCCTCAAAACTCAATATTAGAACCTCAATTTGGATTCAAACAAAATCTATTCCATTCCGCTACAAGATTAGACAATTTCCAAAGAAAATATTGGACTGTACAAGCTGTACAGTTCTAGCAAAGTTCAGAAAAATAGTAAAATTTGTAGAAATGGACGTGTATTGATGTGAACACTTCAAAACTAACTTCAAAAACCTTTGATTCAAGCCTTTGGAGGAATTTTATACATATTAAATTCAATTGAAACCACCAAAATTTTCATAACTGACTTTTAAAAGACCATGACCCTTCCTATTCCAAAAGTTGCATTTTTTTTGACAATTTTTGTTGACAACCTTTTTTGCCTAATTGCAACATTTGCACTTCTAACTCCCCTAGAATCATAAAACATTACAAATTAACTTTTTAAACCTTAATCATCCTAGAAATATGATTTCAAAAAATAAAATTAACTCCTCCCCTATCTTGACAACTTTTGTCAATCTTGACAACATTTTCAACATGATTTACAAACTTTGCAACACAGGCCCCAAAGTTTCCAATTACATAAAAAAAATGGTCTCTTTGAACCTTATTTGGACTCAAAACACTCAACAATTATACTCCAACACCTAAACTCTACTCTTCCATGAGACAACTAATGAGAAAACATTGAAATGATTGGTGCTCCTGCACCAAAATGGAGGGTTTCTTGGATCAACATTCTAGAAGTCTTGTATCTATGAAATGGTGATGGATTTTGTTGTTTTGAGACACAATTTGTGACTATCAGTTGAGTTTTGGTGGTTACTTGGAGTTTAGAAAGTACTTCCTTTGTAAAAGAGGGCTAGTTGAGTAGCCTAAAATAGGGGTAGTTTACTGGTTTTCAACTTTGTTGCAAAGAAACCATTTGAAACCTTTTGGGATGTTGTGTTGGGATCTATGAGAAGTCTAAATTGATGTTTGATAGATCTTTGTATAGCCTTCTCCAAAATATATCTCCTAAAGTTGGGTTTTGAGGGCTACAACCCTATTGGGGAGTGTTTGGAATAAGTTGAGATAATTGTGTTGCAAGGGTTGTTTCCTTATTTGAATCAAGTCAATTTGAGTTGGATAGAGATTCATCACCACCTTGCTTACATCAGGTAGTATCAGAGCTCAGGGACGAGGTCTCTTGTGATTGAATTTTGCAGGTTTGAAGAAAGGTGATTAGAATGTGAATAGACAAGTTTGTGAAGATGCCTCCAAAGGGTGTTGGTGCTGCTAGAGAGTTGCAAGAACTAAAGGAGAAGCATGCTAAGCTTTTGGAGTCACATGATTTTGTGTTGGAAAGGCTTGTTTCCTTAGAAACAAAGAAGAGAAGAGACAGAATTGAAAGTGAATCAAATGAAGAGGAAGATGAAGAATATGAAAATTTTGATGAAGAACTAGACCCTAAAGATTAGAGGATGGAAAAGTTGCTCAAAGCAATCAAAGTTGATTCAATGAAGGTAAAGGTCAATCTTCCTATGTATGGTGGAAATTTAAATGAAGAAGAGTTTCTTGACTGGATTATAGCTATGGACAACCATTTTGAAAGTGAAGACATTTCAGATGAACAGAAGGTGAAGGTGGAAAAAACAAAACTCAAAGGTCATGCTCTTCTATGGTGGGACTATGAGCAAGTAGAAAGGAGAAAAAAAGTCAAGTCAAGAATAGTTTCTTGGGACAAGATGGTACAAAAACTCAAAGGTAAATTTCTTCCAAAAGACTATGAAGTTCAATTGTATAAGAAGTTACAAGTTTTGAAGCAAAAGGATCTAGATGTCAAGACCTATATAGATGAATTTTATAAACTAAGTATAAGGTCAAGAAGGGGTGAAGATGAAGTTGAAAAATTGGCTAGATACTTACGTGGCCTTAGATTCAATATACAATATGAATTGGTTGTTTCTAACCCAAAGACTATTGAGGAATGTTTTCATTGGAAATTAGGGTGGAGGAAAAGATAAAAATAAGACAAGAGAAATTTGTTAGAGGTAGAGGTAATAGCACAAGAGGGAGAGGAGAAATCCCTCCATCAAAGTAGCCATTTTAGGAACAAGAAGAAGCAAGTAAAGGTAAGGATCAAGGTGTTGATGCAAGAGGAAGATTTAGGGGTAGAGGTAGATTCAGTGGTGGAAAAATTTCAAATGTTTTTGTAGGGAGATGTTATAATTGTAATGAGTATGGTCATCCTTCTTGGAAATGTCCTGAAAATTTTGGTAGTTCATCTAGTGGAGGTGAAAAGAGGACTAAAAGGAGAGCACAAATAGTACAAGAAGAGGAGTTTGAGAGTACCAATTCTGTAAGTTTACATGTTGCTCCCGAGACTAGTGAAATGTTGATGATGAGGAAGACTATATTGAAGGAAGTCAAGGAGATGGAACCATTGCAAAGAAAGAATCTTTTCAAGACCACATGTAAGTGCAAAAAAAAGGTATGAAAAATTGTTATTGATTTAGGCTCTATTGAAAATATGGTGTCAAGTGAGATGGTGAGTAAACTGAATTTGCAAAAAGTTCCTCATGAGTTACCTTATAAGGTGTCTTGGTTGAGTGATGGGAAATATATTTTAGTCAATGAATAGGCTGTTGTTGAATTTCAAATTGGAGGTTATAAAGATAAGGTAGTGTGTGATATTTTTCCCATGGATTGTTGCCACTTACTCCTAGGTAGGCCCTGACAATATGATAGGTGTGCATTGTATGATGGAAGAGAAAACACATACATTATGGATAAAGATGGATGTAAATTTTTTTAACTCCTTTGGTAGAAGATGACAAAGGTAAGGCTAAGGTGATTATGTATGGGAAGAAAGAACTTGTTAAAGTTGTACAAGAAGACAAATAGATAGGTGTTGTAGTCAGTTCAAACCTTGGAAATGCTAGGACAACAAGTGAGAAGGTTGATCTAGGCTTGTTGATAGTAAATTGGATTGAGAATGTCCTGGTTGGTACAATGGTGTTCCCTTTGGTTGAAGGTAAGGTTGTAAAGTGTATGGAATCTATAGGTATAGTGGGGAGTAGATTTGACAGTATAGTAGTTCATGATGCTGATAAGAAAGTGGGACTGATGAGAGTGATTAGAGGACATGGTGTTCAAAGAGCTAAGGATGGATACAAGCATCAAGTAGAGGTAAAAGGAAAGTCAATTCAAGGAGTTAATAATAAGTGTTTGTTTGCAGGTATAAAGGAAAATACATCATCAGGTTTTGATCAAGGAGTAGAAAGAGGGTAGACATCAGGTCTAATTACAGAGTTAGAGACAAGTTCATATGCAAACAAAGTTAAGGATACAGGGAAGATTGGAAGATCATAGTATATGGACTAGTGGAAGGTCTTTTCAGGTTAGAGGGTGTATGGAAGGAAAGGAGGAATTGTGACAATGCATAACTCATGTGACATGAGTTCTTTTTCTACGAGGTTGAATGGTGTAGGTGCACCAAGCACAAAAAAGAATGTAAATGGTGGTCAACATGTCAAGTCTAGGTATTAAGGTCTTGAGGCATTAGATATAGTATATTTACATTAAATAAGGTCTTGTGAGACCATTAACTATGTAATAGGTTGATTTTTGAGTCATTTGTTTTTGGGAGTCAAAAGTTGCAAAAAATGTAGAAATGTTGTCAAAAGCAAAAAATTGTCAAAAATGCAACTTTTAGGGAATGCGAAAGGTCATAGAATTTGAAAAGTAGTTATAGGAATTTTTTAGTTAGAATTTGGAGGGAATATGTATAAAAATCCTCAAAAGGCTAGAAGGTGGGTGGTTGGTTGCTGTATTGAAGAATTCCAATCATAATACAACACTTTTTCTATAATTTTCCTGTGTTTACTGAACTTTTCTCATACTGTAGGGACCCGTAAAGGATTTAAATTGTTTGAATCATTTTTTTTTGTAGAAACATGAATTATCTTTCATTTGGTTTAATTTTGAGAGTCTAAGTCTAAATTTAAAGGGAAATTTCATCAATTTACTATAGCAGTATGTTAACACAGAATTGAGGGTTTGATTGTTGTTTAAATGATGTATTAGTCATGTTCCACGTACTTTCCTGACCTATTGCTCAGTGGAATGAATTTTTCTATGGTAGCATATGTGCTCATATTTTATAGGAGGCAAGGGAAGCAAGTTGTTTGAAATTGGGATGATGCCCTAGGGTAAAATTGAGTGATGTTCCATGTGAAATGAAGGTGTCAATGTAGGGTTTTGACAAAAAAATGAAAGAATTGTCTATGTAATGGACTTGTGAGTTTGTGCAGGGTATATGTAAGGTGTTGGATGCATTGGTTGTGTCAGGAAATCTTGGGGGATAGGAGATTGAATAAACCCTAGTGTTTTTGTGTGGAAATGGAGGGTTTCTTGGATCAGCATTCTAGAAGTCTTGTATCTATGAAATGGTGATGGATTCTATTGTTTTGAGACACAATTTGTGACTTTCAATTGAGTTTGGGTGGTTACTTGGAGTTTAGGAAGTACTTACTTTGTAAAAGAGGGCTAATTGAGTAGCCTAAAATAGGGGTAGTTTAGTGGTTTTCAAATTTATTGCAAAGAAACCATTTGAAACCTTTTGGGATGTTGTGTTGGGTTCTATGAGAAGTCTAGATTGATGTTTGATAGGTATTTGTATGACCTTCTCCACAAGATATCTCCTAAATTTGGGTTTTGAGGGCTACAAGCCTATTGGGGAGTGTTTGGAATAAGTTGAGAGAATTGTGTTGCAAGAGTTGTTTCCTTGTTTGAATCAGGTCAATTTGAGTTGGATAGAGATTCATCACCACCTTGCTTACATCAAAAGGATACATTCAACTATGAAAATCTTGTTGTCTGTGCTCTTTTACTTTTTGAGAGAATTACCAATAATAGGAAGGATAGAATGGTCAAATACATAACCTATTGCCCATCAAATCAGGAACTCCATGATAAATCTTGGTAGCTCAAATGCACAAGAGACTACCTTTGCTAGATTCTTTGGAAAATTTTAGGTGAGGATGAATAGAAGGTTTAGGATCTTCCATTAAGTATTCTTGAAAGGTACTCTAGTAGCATCAATTTTCTTGTGTCTACAGATTTATGTCAAATGGAAGCAGTTGAATCAAGGTTGGTATTGATATCTGAATTAGATTATGAAGTGTTAGAAGTTGAAGTTGATAATTATGCTAAAATTATTTTGGAAATCCCTAATAATCTAGAAGGTACCTTTGGTAGTGCAACTAAAATAGGGAAGAAAATGAAGAGCGTTGTTAAGCAAGAAGTTTATGAAGGAAGTGAGTTTGAACATGAGCATGAAAGAATAAATATTTAGAAATCTTTGGAACAATTATAGAAGGTTATTCCTAGTGCTAATTTTGATTCATCTATTTTTGTTGTAGAGAATCTCAGAGTCATGATTGATTCTTTGAAGGTCTACATCTTTGGACTTGAAGTATCTACTGAAATTAGGTCTGATGAAGAAAATTTGGAAGATATCAAAGAAAAATGTGCAAATGCACATAGTTGAGTGATGAAAGAATTGGAGAGTGTACAAGGTTGTGAAGAAAAGGCACATGAACTACTTTCTTTTTTCCTAGATTGGTCAGGCAGTACATTGAATATAAGAAATGAAATAAGGATGAGTGAATCCCGAATGAGCACTCAGGTAGATACATACATGTTAGCAGAAGATAGAGATAATTAGAGGTGGTTATCCAGAGCAGGGGTTTCTAATGTTCCAACAATCTTAGACAACCACTTACAAGTGCCTTTGTTCATCAAACTATGCGTTCTCCTTCACAAACCCTCATTCTTCCTTATAACCTTTCAAAAGGCATTTTTTGCACACAACTCATGGACCAGATTTGATCTATAAGAAATGAGACTTGTTTCAAATACCCATTTGGCCATTCTTAAACATATCTCAAAATTAGATAGGGTCCTTTGTATGGTAGGGGTCAAAAATTGATTGTCCTCTTTCTTTGACTAGACCTAATTGGCAACTAGGCATGCTCCAAATGGGTTCATGGATTCAAAGGGACTCAAAACTCATTACAAAACTCTGGAAACACCATATGGGGTATCAAAAAACTACTCCAATCACAAGAACCACTCTCCAATAGTCTATAATCAAATTCACCAAGTTACTAGGGCTTCTAGGCTTGATACATGAGGATATTAGACCCTTAATGTTCCTCCACACATGAAAACTCCATCTCCCACCTCTGCAAGTTTGGGAAAAAAAAATAGAAACCAACACAAGCCATTCCATTGAGTTTTAGGAGTTTCTATTAGTGGAACATGGAAAGATATGCATTTTTCTTTCTCACTGGTTACCCTACCTAGGGTTTAGACCATTTTGAAGCAAAATCAACACAACTTACTCAAAACACAATGAAATTACATGAAACCAACACCAAATGAAATTAGATTCAATGCCCCATCATCCACAATTGATTTTAGTTCATCACGATATTGTACAAATTTGTACAACTTAGGATAGTAGCAAAGTAACATTCATAAATGCAGAAAACAAATTTTTTTAATGCTCCAACTCCCAAAATTTCATCTACCAACCCTTGTGTCAACCATACAAGGCCTTTTAAACATTTACCAACATGTTCCCAATGGTCACTAACCACATTTCAAATTATAAACTAACTAAACATCACTATGTCCACTTTCGACAAAAAAATACAAAAAGTTGCTTGACAACAATGTGCAACTTTGACAATTTTGCATTTACACATTACCTTAACACCTAATGACCCAAACTAGACTCCAAAAAACATGAAATGGCCCAAGAATAACTTATTACATGAAAAAATCATAAAAAAAAGAAGCAAAGTGACAACTCCTTGATCCTTGAAGGCATGAAAACTTGTGGATACCCTTGCACCATACTCCCAGAGAAAAGAAATTGCAAGTTCCACTTGAGGAAAAACCTACAACTGTACAACCATGCTTGAAAATATCATCCTCAGTCATCCAAGTTGCATCCTCCATAGGAAGACCTTGCCATTTGACCAAATATTGATAGTAGACCTTCTGCCTTATCTTCGTGAGTTCCTTCTTGTCCAAGATACACTCCAAATCCAAGGGCTGGCTTGGTGGAATATCTCTGACCTAATCCTCATCTAAGAGCACTAATGAACCTACATGATCACTTGCAACAACATCCCCTTTATAAGGGTAAAGATCAGAAACATTAAAAATAGGAGAAATGGCAACTCTAGGAGGTAGTTCCATTTCATTGGCATTCTCTCCAAACTTGTGCACCACTTTACAAAGCCCTATCTTCTTCATCTATAGTTTAGAGTACTACCCCTTAGGAAACCTTTTCTTTCTCAAGTGAGCCAAAACCAAATCTCCAACCTTATAATGAACCTCTCTCATTTTTAGATCAGCATTATGCTTGTATTTGTCAACATTCTTTTGAATATTATCCTTAACCTATTGGTGGATTTCTTGAATAGCCACTGCAAATTATTCACCGTCAGCACTCCTCCTTTCCATGTTACTAACATCCCTCAACTCAAACACAACCCTTGGCTGCAAACCATAAACAATCTCAAAAGGACTTTTTCCACACTTCTGTTCACCGAATCATTGTATGCAAACTCAACATGAGGCAAAAACAAATACCATTGTGTTGAATTGTCCTTTGTTAGGAATCTTAGGAGGTTTCCAAGGATCCTATTCACCACTTCAGTCTACCCATTAGTTTGGGGGTGATAGGTAGAACTAAAACTCAAATTAGTACCAAGTTTCTTTCATAAGGTTCTCCAAAAGAGACCAACAAACTTGCTATCCCTATTTAATACAATGCTAAGAGACAAACCATGGATTCTTACCACCTCTTTGAAGAAAAAACCTATTATGTATGAAGCATCATTAGTGCTCTTACAAGGTATTAAGTGCACGTCATCTTAGAAAACTTGTCCACAACAACATACATCGAGTCAAAACCTCTTTGAGTTCTAGGCAACCCCATCACAAAATCCATGCTAATTGATTCGCAAGGCCTATTGGGAATGGGGAAAGGTTTATATAACCTTGCATTGGTGCTAGATCCTTTAGCCCTTTGACAAATAGTACACTTATCCACAAATTTTCTCACATCAATTTGAATTTTTGGCCAATAGTAGTGCCTCTTCAACTGCTTCGAGGTCTTATCTAGCCAAAAGTGACTTGCAAGGTTACCACTATGCTTTTCTTTGATTAAGTTATTCCTCATTGAAAATTTAGGAATACATAATTGTGCCCCCTTGAACATCAAATTATCTTGGAATAGAAAATCAAGTCATTTTTCATTATTATTGCTACAAGGTTGCCTACAACTTGTATAAATTTCTTTGAAATCCACATATTCAAGATACATACCTTTTAGAGATTCAACTCCTATGCTTTTCAATTGAATTTCCTACACCATGAGATCCCTTCTACTCAATGCATCTGCCACCTTATTAGATTTCCCCTTTTTATGCTTAATGGTGAAAGTAAAGCCTTGCAAAAATTCAACCCATTTCACATGCCGATGACTGAGTTTATCTTGACTATTAAAAAATTAGAGGGAATAATTATTAGTGTACACTATAAACTCCTTAGGAAGCAAATAATGTCTCCATTTCTTTAATGCTTGCACCATTGCATACATTTCAAGGTCATAGGAAGAATACTTTTTCCTGACTTTATTCAATTTTTCACTGAAAAAGGAAATAGGCTTATTTTCTTGACTTAGGATAACACCTATGGTATGGCCACTTGCATCACATTCAATGGTAAAGACCTTATAAAAACTAGGTAAAGTCAATATGGGCTGCTCAACAACCTTCATTTTTCAAATATTCAAAACTCCTATCAGCCTCATTAGACCAAACAAACTTCTTTCTTTTATCACCCTTAATGGTATCAATCATAGAAGCACAAACATGACTAAAAACTTTTATGATTTTTCTGTAAAAACTAGCCAAACTGTGGAAAATCCTTACCTCAACCACTGATTTGGGTGTAGGCTAGCTTAGGATCGCCTCAACCTTACTTGGTTCCATCTTCAAGGTGCCATTGGTGACCACAAAAACCAAGTCCATTTTCAAGAACTCACATTTCTTCAAGTTTATCATAAATTTCTCCTCATGCAATTTTCTCAAAACCAAATCTAAATGTTGCAAATTTTCTTCTTTATTTTTGTTAAAAACAAGAATATCATGTAGTTATACCACAACAAAATTACCTATAAAAGTTTTGAGAGCCTCACTTTATTCATCAACTGCATGAAAGTACTAGGTGCATTTGACAAGCTAAAAGTCATTACCAGCCATTCACACAACCCTTCATTTGTCTTGAATGTTTTTTTCCATTCATCACTAGGTTTGATTATGATTTGGTGGTAACCACTCTTGAGATCAATCTTGGAAAAATAACATGCACCACCCAAACAATCCAATAGATCTTCAATTCTTGGAATGGGAAATCTATACCTTATTGTAATCTCGTTGATGGCCTTGAAATTAGTGCACATCCTCCAATCACCACCTTTCCTTGGTGCTAGAACTGTGGGAACCACACAAGGACTCAAACTCTCCCTAATTAGCCCCTTATCAAGTAATTCTTGCACTTGCCTCTTAATCTCTTCATTTTTCTGTGAATTCATCTTGTAAGCAACTTTGTTGGGAAAACTAGCCCCTGGAATTAAATCAATGTGGTGGCTAATGTCCCTCATAGGTGGCAAGGTATTGGGAATCTCATCAACCACTATTTCATCATATTTCTTCAACAATGTTTGACCTCTAAAGGAAACTCCTCTTTCTTTTCTATTGGCATGACAGATCTAGGCTTTATTATGATGGAAAAACCCACATTCTCCTCTTTCAAGGTCTTTAGGAACTCCTCATTGACCAACATCACACTAGGACCTACTTGGGAATCTTGGATTTCATCCTTTAATGGTGTGAGGGTGTAAGAAATCCCATCCTTTTATATGGCATATGTGTTCTTCCTCCCATCATGGATTTCCTTTCTATCATACTGCCAAGGCCTCCCCAAAAGCAAATGGCAAACATCTATTGGTATTATGTCACATATGACCTTGTCCTTATATCCACCTATGTGAAAATCTACCCAACTTTGTTCATTCACAACTACTTGTTTCCCTTTGTTAAGCCAAGAGACTGTATATGGAGTGGTATGAGGGATTATTTTCAACTTAAGCTACTCTATGAAGGTTCCTTCTCCATTTGAACTTTGAAGGAATTCCTTTTCACCATGAGAGACTCACCAACTTTTGGATCAACATTATTTGATGGAGAATTCATGCTTTCATTGTCCTCTCCTTGTACAAACTAATTTCTTCTTTCTCCTCCAAATGAAGTAGTGGACTAATTTTTAGTGCATTGCTATGCTTGATGGCCTAAAAATTTATTGCACTTATAACATTTCCTGGTGAATCCATTTGATCCTCCTCTTTGTCCTCCAAATCTTCCCCTATTATTGGGTCTCCTTCCTCTAAAGTTGTCCCTTGAGTCTAAACTTTGTTCTTTATTGTTTATTGATTCTCCTTGTGATCTTTAGGACTTCCCCCTACCAACAAATGTCCCTCTTCCTCTAGAATTTCTTCCTCTACCCCTACTTTGTTTTTCTTTCCTTCTCCTCAACTTATCTTTAGCCTTGATGGCCAATTGATAGCACTCTTCCACTATTCTTAGATTAGTGAGGCTAAATTCACCCTAAAGGTTGTATCTCAACCCATTGATATATCTTTCCACTTTTTCCACATCATCCTCTACATGGACTACCCTTATACTCAATTTGTAGAACTCCTCTGTATAGGCTTTCACATACATATCCTTTTGCTTAAGGTTTTGAAGCCTTCTGAATAACTGAATGTTATAGTCACCAGGTAAGAATTTTCCTTTGACTTTAGCAACCATCCTATCCCAAGAGGTGATTTTAGACTTTCCTTTCTTTCTACTTTCATCTTGTACATAATCCCACCAAAGTAAGGCATGACCCTTCAATATTATCTTGGCCAACTTCACCCTTTGCTATTCTGGCACATCTTCATATTCAAAGTAGTTGTCTAGTGCTCCTATCCAATCTAGGATTTCTTCACTATCCAATTTTCCTCCATACACTGGTAAATCCATCTTTATCTTAGGACCTTCTCCCTTGACTTCCTTCAATAGCTTTGCCATCCTCAAATCATAAGGATCCATCTCTTCCTTAGACCCTCCTTGGGAACTTCCTCTTCCCTTTCTTCTTCTTGGTTACTCAAGTCTCCTATGACCATTCCTATTTTCTGATTTGTTTCTAAGGAAACAAGCCTCTCCTTCATTTGTCTCATCTCTCTTGCATGTCTCTCCTTTAATTCATTCACCTCTCTAGTGATTGGATTCCCTTTTGGAGGTATCTTTATTTATTCTTCACTTCAAATATTCCCCTCTTCAGATCAACCTATACTCTGATACCAATTTGATGTAGAGGAGGGGCTTCTAATGTTCCAAATATCTTAGACAACCACTTACAAGTTCCTTTTTTCATCAAACTATGGGTTCTCCTTCACAAACCTTCATTCTTCCTTGTAGCCTTTCAAAAGGCTCTTTTTGGACACAAATCATGGAGAAGATCTGATATATAGAAAAGGATACATGTTTTAGATACCCATTTGGCCATTCTCAAACATATCTCAAAATAAAATAGGGTTCCTTTGTATGGTAGGGGTCAAAAATTGATTGTCCTCTTTCTTTGAATAGACCTAATTGGCAACTAGGCATGCTCCAAATGGGTTCAAGGCTTGAAAGGGACTCAAAAATTATTCCAACACTCTAGAAACACCATATGGGGTCTCAAACAACTTCTCTAATCACAAGAACCACTCTCCAATAGTCTACAATCAAATTCACCAAATTACTAGTGCTTCTAGGCTTGATACATGAGGATATTGAACCCTTAATTTTCCTCTACAAGTTTTGGAAAAATAAAATAAAAGCCAACACAAGCCATTCCACCGAGTTTTAGGAGTTTCTATCAGTGGAATGGAAAGATATGCATTTTTCTTTCTCACTGGTTAACCTACCTAGGGTTTAGACTAGTTTGAAGCAAAATCAACACAACTTACTCAAATCACAATGAAATTACATGAAACCATCACTAAATGAAATTATATTCAATTCCCCATCATCCACAATTGATTTTAGTTCATCACAGGATCATACAGATCCATACAACTTAGGATAGGAGCAAAATAAAGTTTAGAAATACAAAAAATAGAATTATTTTACTACTCCAACTCCCAAAATTTCATCAACCAACCCTTGTGTTGACCATACAAGGAATTTTAAACATTTACCAACATGTTCCCAATGGTCACTAACCACATTTCAAATTATAAACTAACTAAACATCACTATGTCCACTTTTGACAAAAAATGCAAAAGGTTGCTTGACAACAATGTGCAACTTTGACAATTTTGCATTTACAACTACCTTAACACCTAATGACCCAAACCAGACTCCAACAAACATGAAATGGTCCAAGAAGATCTTATTACATGAAAACATCACAAAACAAAGAAAAGTGACAACTCCTTGATCCTTGGAGGAAGGGAAACTTGTGGGTGCCCCTGCACCAGGTGGTCCTACATTGTGCAACTTCAGGAAAATTTGTTTTCTATACATGATCAAAGGACATAAGTTATAAAGAAGTTTGTGGAACTCATAGACATGATTAAACTCAAGCAAACTTCTGTTTCTAGTGCTCTTAGTTGTATTGGTGAATTATTAGAGATTAATCTTAGTCCCAATATTCTAGCAGATGGTATAAAGACCTTAACTAAACTTGAGCTATTGAAAAAGACTCTTATAAGTTTAAAAGGTTCATGGGAAGAAGGAAAAACAACATGGAAGGTCATCCTAGAGAGTCTCAGGGGTTCTTCTTTAGGTTAATTTTGTGTTGTGTTCTTATATTTTTTGTCACATTTTGATATTTACATATATACCAGACTCTCGTCCTTTGTCATTGATGCCAAAGGGGTAGAGATAAGGATATAGAGAGATGAAGAGACAAAGGTTATCAAAGCAAAAAATATTTTTGTGAAGAACAATTTTGATAGGGGGAGTATTCAGAGTATTTAGTTGCAATATATTGGAATTTTTTTTTGTCATGTGTTATGAGATAACTTGCACAATAGGAGAAAATGATATGAAATATGTTGCAAATACTTGATAATAATTGAGAATAACAAGCCACTTCGAAGGGGAAAACCTCCAAATATCTCTAATGAGAAAAGACTTCACAACTTGATGATGAAATAAAACTCACAACCTCCTATATATACCTATTTATGCCTAGGATATCACCTAGGCCGACCCAACCAACTAAATAATAATATAGTAATGATAATATGACTTAATTAAGAGTTAAGATAGCCATAAGCCAACTATTCATAACCATATGCACCATGGAAGTAAGGGCATAACATGCCCCCCACCTTTACAAAAGTGTTGTCCTCAATGTTGAACACATGTTGTAGTTTCTTCATATAATCTTCATCATCCCATGTGGTAACTTCAACTAGAAAATATTTCCTTATAATGAGGTAACTTGGAACTTTTGATGTCCCCAGCTTCTTCATGCATGTCTGGAAAATTAACTTCAGCTCCAAGATGTGTCTTCCCTTTGCATCAAGCTCTTGATGGTGATGAATGTGTTCTTCCTTTACTTGAACCTTTTGATGCGGCATAGAGGAAGAGGTGAGGAATAGTACATGGTACCCTTGCATTGGTTGAATATCTTGATTAGGAACTTCTTCTTCTTCATTGTCTTTTTCTTTTTCTTTTGATCGAGACCTCGCCGGAACGACTTCACATATCTCATTGATCCTGACCTTACGATCTCCTTTATGATTATCCTCGATCCTCAAGAGTCTTCCCTGGAGTGACAACATTCTTTTGCCCCTTGTTGCAGGCCTCATCATGATGGGAACCAATAATTTTTAAAAAAATCACACAAATGAAACTTAAATTCTTTGAAATTTTTACTGTAACTTACTAGGGCCAAAATAAATCTCACCTAGAAAAATCTCCAAGAAATAAGTAGATTTGCAGCATGGAGAGTGATATTTGTGAAAAATTTAATTTTTTGATAACTTGCTTATTTCTACTCTAATTCCTCCAAATTTTTTTATTATAATCTCCTTTAGTATGTCTTCAAAAACCCAATAAAAATCAAGCTCCAATTCAACAATATGTGCGAGATATTCATATTCCAAAAAAATTATGTAGAAACCCTAATTCTGCAATAATTTGCTTAATTTTGCTCCAATTCTTCTGAAATCTAGATTGTAACTTCTTTAATATGTTTTTAAAAAACTCTTTAAAAATAATTAAAAAAAATTTCCAAAATTTGAAAGATATGCTCTTCCCAAAATTGCCTCCAAAATTGAGAAAAAACCTTGCCTCTACGATGCCAAGATAATGCTCTGATACCACTTGTTATGAAATAACTTGCACAATAGGAGAAAATTATATGAAATATGTTGCAAATACTTGATAATAACTGAGAATAACAAGCCACTTCTAGGGTAAAACCTCCAAATATCTCTAATGAGAACACACTTCACAACTTGATGATGAAATAAGACTCACAACCTCCTATATATACCTATTTATGCCTAGGATATCACCTAGGCCAACTTAGACACCCCCATATAGGACCTAGGCCAACCCAACCAACTAAATAATAATATAATAATAATAATATGATTTAATTAAGAGTTAAGATAGCCACACGCCGACCATTCATAACCATATGCACTATGGAAGTAAGGGCATAACATCATGCATGTTGCCATCAATTCCAAAGGGGGAGATTGTTGGGATTATGGAGCCTTGCAACATGAGAATGAGGTATGGATGGTTTGTGTTTTTTGTTCCTATGTTTTCATTGATTTCAACATGGTGATAACTCTATGAGAAGTATACTTGGTATACCAAAAGTTATTCTCTATTGGTAATGCACATTTGTGATGAATCAATGTGTTGATATTTGAGTATGGGATTCATTGCAAGATCTAATATGACTCTAATCTCTTAACCATGTTATCATGACTCATTTAGATAGCTATATCCTTGATCTTGAGACATTTTTGGTTGTGAGAAGAAAGTTATCTATGACAGGGTTCAACTCTATATTCTATTGTTGTTCCGTGCTCAACATACTCTGTGGGAGACCACATTTTATTAAGGTGAATATTCTTATGCTATGGTTTTGTTGATATTCTCTATGTGGGTAGTATGATGGGAAATTAATATGTTCTCAAATAAAAAAGGTGTTTTATTTGAGGATTATTTTTTGGTTTGGAGAATTTTGTTCTAGTCTTGGTCGAACCAACGTATGCAATACATTATGGAAACTAGTTATGTTTTATGGATGTTAGCCGACTTGGTACAATGCACTACATGGATAAAATGTTTTATGGTGCCGACAAAGAGAGTTTTGAAATATTTTTTTCATCTAATTAGGCTGACCTAATTAATGATTAAGATATAATTGTATATATAAGATATTTTGAAGAATGAGAAAAAGAAGAAGAGAGAAAGTGTCAAAAGTGGAAAGAAGTGTGAAGTGTAAGTGAAAGGTCCGAGCCTAAATGCTTTATCAGTTCTAGATTAGAGTAGATTTGTTGATTGAATACTATGTGAGGTAGTACTTCATATTTTTAGCTTCATTGGAACTGAACCCTACACATTGAAGGTGTATTCTATCAGTTCAATCTCTTTGTAGTGAGCCACTATCTTTGTATCTTAGTGGTCAACCATGTTTTGTATTCAGGCAGTGAGCCTTTTTAAGGACAGTGATCTCTGTAATATTTTGTATCTGGATATAATACATTGTGAGTTAACCCTCATCATGGTTTTTCCCTTTTTGGGTTTTCCACATAAAAATCCTGGTGTTCATGTGTATGGTTGCATTTATTTGTTTCTATTTTCTATCTTGCTGATTTAATCAAAATTGTGATAATGGTTAGATGGATTTAATGTGAATGGTTTAATGGAATACTAATTCACTCCCCCTCTCAATATTTTGAATGTTCAACAAACTGGGCTAATCAGAATTAGGAAAAGCTTATGGAGAATGTGACAAGAGGAGAGAGAAAAGGGGAGGAATTAAAAATTAATTTAATTCCTATTGGGTTAAAATGACTAAATTAAATAAATTGGTATATTTATTTAATTTAGAGAAGGGGATAATGCATTCAATTAATTAATTAAATACCTTAGATGATGTAAGGGATAAGATGAATATTAATCAAATATCAAATTATTTAATTAACATAATTGTGGATGTGGGATAGAAGAACATAATGGTAAATTTGACCATATGGGGGTGGTCAAATTTAGATGTCTACATTTTTCCCCTCTTTGAAATATCATTAAAATAATGATGTTTTGAAGAAAAAATAAAATATAGATGACTCAATGGAAGAAAGTAGACTATAGGATGCCTTGGTATGGATGAGAAAAGGATAAAAAGGAAAACTAAGAGATATGGAAGGTTATGCCCCCTCAAGAGGGAAGACAGGAAAGCAAGGGGGCCCCAAGCAACGTCTCGATAGGGCGAAATGGATGGCATCATGAGAACAGTGATGGAAAACTATGAAAAATGGCTCTCAAATGGAGGGAAAAGAAAAAATGGGGTGAAAATGGTGACCAAATAAAGAAATTAGGTTTAAAAAGATAAAAGGGAGTAAAAATGGAAAGGCTAGATAGGATCAAAAAGTGAATATAAATAGTAAATAAGAAAATTCACTATTCACTTTGAATTTAGTGTGTACACATGGTGAGAGGTGATTGAGTGATCAAGGAAAAGATGGAGGACAAGGAGATCATTCATTGAGCAGATATTGTGCATGAGTACTACCATGTGTTAGTTGTCCCTCAATAGTTACACTCCAAAAACTAAGCCTTTTCCTTAGATTTTGAATTGTGCACATGTATAAATTTGTTTCTTTCTATGGGGGGGAAGGGCGGATAGGATGAGGGAAAAATAGGTTTGCCACAAGAGGGTGAATTCACCCATCTGAGGAAGTACATTTGCCACTATATCAAATAGGAAAATCCATGGAAAGAAATGTATGAGTGGCCTTCTGCATGGGCAGATGAACAACTATGGGGGTGATTGTGAAATTTCCCTTGTAGGGAAAAGGTAAACATGTCGCCACATGGGTGAATATGCTATGGGAGGGGCAATTGTGAAATTGCCCCTAAAAGGGGAAAGGAAAACCTATAATAGAGGGGAGATTGTGAGATCATCTATCTAGGGAAAGGGCGGATGCGAAATCACCCATCAGGGAAAAGAGATGGCTAGGGTATATAGAGGTGCTTGTGAAGTAACCATTGTGGAAAAGGGGGGAACACATACCCAAGGAAAATATGAACATGCGAGTATGCTTAAGGACAAGAGAATTCACCAAATGAGGACATAGGGGTGAATTCACTTTGTTGATAGGTGAAGTCACTAATATGTAGGATGGGCGACTGTGCACACAACATGGGTGAACGCACAAGAGGGTAGGATGAAAAAGGGAAAATAAAAGGGGAAAAATACCTAATATATTGCATGTTTGGATGTAGAGTATAGATACTTTGTGAATGCAAGAGAGGCACTCAGTCATGCTTATGATTGAGGGTGTGACACCAGAGGATTATGAGACATTGGAGTGGGAAGGGTTGTTGTACATGGTAGCATTCTCGATGATTAGAACACATCTACCACTACTTACAGCGCTGATAGAGAGATGGATGTCAGATACATGTACATTCCTCCCCCCCATGGGGGAGATGACAGTGACACTAGAGGATGTATGGAGGATACTAATATTGCCAATTAGGGGACACTTGGTGAGTGGGGGAGCCAGTAATCCATTAGAGCAAAGCCTTCAGGTTGTGTTTGGGATGAAAAACCTTCCCTACTAGGGAAAGGAGTTGGATATAGATGCATGTATTGGGACAACACTAGCCTTTTTGTTATTTCTACGTGGCTTGATTAGTGGGATCCTCCTCTTAAACATGAGTGGGAGAATTTTTAGCCTCAAGATGATTAAGATTGTTTAGCATATAATGGAGAGATGATGAGGTGTCTTTGCATGGGGGCCCCTATGTACTAGCACATCTTTATAGGGACATGCATGTAGTATGCTACAAAGGAGCACTTAGCATCACCCATTTTACCATGCTATAGGTATGTGCATGGGAGCATATTTGAATTACACGAATGGATATTATGGGGGCAAAGGAGAGAGATGAGACACTCCCAATGGAATTTGAGTATGGAGGGGTGATTCACTATATATAGGTTTAGAGTCTAGAGTATCAACATAGCGTTTTTGATGACCTCACAGTTGATCAGATAGTGTGGAGGCCCTATGTACATTGGCGGTTCCAGTCCTGGAGGGGAGAGGATATATTATATAGAGGCTTCATGTTTACATAATGCTACTTAATTGGAAGGGACCCCTTCATTATAAAGTTGTACATGCTAGATTGGGTCACAAAATAGTTCAATATTCTATAGGATATCCCTATGCCAGAGGAGAGGTATGGGAACATCACTTGGGAGAGAGCATGGGGTACAGGGTGCTAGCTGACAAGGAAAGGTAGTTGTGGGATCAACTAGAAGAGTAGGTGTGGCCATAGAGAGGGGGGCCATATGATGCAAGGTGATAGAGAGATATGTGGTGTGGTGGTAGGAGAGAGTTTTTATGAGGATCACTCTAGCAGCATGACACGTGCAGTCACCTGTTCATGTGCTCGAGGCATAGGGTGAGAGGGTAGAGGGAGAGGCGGCAAGAGGTGAGG
>VDFB02379948.1:0-21100 GCA_007258455.2 Sequoia sempervirens | reverse complement strand
TGGGAAAGTCACCTAGGACTCTTTCAATGAGCACACCCAGCCGAGGAGTCATGGGGAGCCAATTAAGGAACTATAGTGTATGGTGATGCTATCCAATTCTGAGTCCAAGTTGGACCAAATGGCATGGGGGTAAGGTGCAACCATGTGGTGAAGTGCGGTGGTGCTAGGAATGGTGCAGAAGCATGGGAGCATGGTGGGGCATTGAGTCATGAGGAGAGCATGGCATTGAGCTACTGTAGGGTGCAGAAGTGTTGTACTGCTACAGGGGCAAGTGGATACTCATCCAAATTGCAGGGAATTGGAGTTAAGCCAGGTTGGGAACCTGCAAGGAAGAATGTGAGTCGCTACTCTAAGTTACTGTATGTGGTCCTCCCTTTGGAGTTGTTTGGTGTTGTGTTGGACAGAGTCAAAGTTGGGTGTGTCCACCCAAGTTTGAGTGTCATCCTACCAATGGTTGGGAATCAGAATAATATCTTATATAGGGGAGTATGTGTATTTGAAGGATCAATGGCATGTTGCACCAGGTGCAGGGTGAAATCACATTACTGTGTCTCACTTTTTGCCCAAGATGAACATTTACATCAATATTTTTAACTGAATCTTCATCTTCTAAGACCTATAGCATCTAAACCATTAAGAATTTAAAGATGATGTGAACTAGTGATTTGTGGAAATTTGTGTGTAGATTCTAAATAATTTTTTTTAAAATGAAATAAATCATTAATATTTCAACATCTCCTTTAATAACTAGTTTTAAATAGAAAACAACATTTTCATAAAGTAACATTTGTGTCGTAAATCATAACTTTTTTTTCTATAAAGGATTAAATTCTAATTTTTGACATATAGATTCTTAACATCAATATCTAGGGAAAGGATATTTTTCATAATTTTTTGTTGCATATTTTTTTTAAAAATTAATTTTTGAAGTCACTGTAACTATAATTTGGACATACATGTGTGATACAACCTAACTTGTGTATATATCAAAATCTATTGTTTTCTTTTGGGGTGAAACAAGGACGTCAATACCTAGGGAAAGGGTATTTTTTGAAAAAAAATTACAATGGTTTACTATTTTTCCACCTCTACACAACAAAGAGCTTGATGTTCAAAGAAAAACTTATGTTTAGTAAATATTGAAACTTAAATACATGATAAAATGAAAATATATCAAAACTATACTTGTTGGAAAGCTTGTTTTAAGGGATACAATCTTGCAAAAAGTGATTTTTAAATGACGTTATGTAATCCCTCAAAAGGTAAAGAAAAAGTGGTTTTTTACCAGCATTTTGATAGGTGTGAAGGAGAATCCATTATGGGAATGATTTAATACTATAGGGGTTATATCCAAGGGAGTTTGATCTATAGGGGTCTTATCTATCCCTCTTCAATTAATACCCTTTAGATGGAGCCTCTCGAGACTTAAATCATTAGTTTTTATAAAAATAGTGATTTCAAGCAAAAATCAGCACATCCCAAAAGTGAGACACACTATTGTGGCAGCACCTTGGCACATCGGGGATACATTGGAGCATGAGAACCTATGTAATGGTTTCTCAGGATCCTTCTCTCTAGGGGCAAAGAATATTATCCCTAACACCTAGTCCTACTGAGGGGGTAGGTGTTCTATAATGGTCTATAGGGACGAGGAAGTATCTCGTTCTGCCCTAGCCATTGGCGAAGGGGTTTGGTGGTGAACCCGAAGTCCCAATCCCTATGAAGTGGATTAGTAGGGCCGACATGGAATAGATATAAGGTGCAATGCCAAGGGATTTTCATGTTGGAACCCATCCATGGGGTGAGCTGAATTGTGTGGGACTAGTTCCAACCAGGTGAGGTAGAGTAACCTAGGATTCAACATGGGTCGACTCTAAGGCACCTTGTCAAGGGGCTCAAATATTGGACTCATCTTATTGATGAGGAACTTGGAACATGGGGTGAGCCATGAACTCTAGAGTGGTAGGGTAAGCCTGGAACTAGTGTTGGGTTCAGTAGTGTCGGAACAATACTAGGAGTCAGGTAGGGCTTGGTGCATTATTTGTACAAGTCAAGGTGGTGCACTAGGTGCACCCTCGCAAAAGTAATGATGGTCCATGTAGAGCAGGGAACATATGGGAACCATTGAGTACTGGTGTGCTAGCATACTCTTGAGGGAGACCCCATCCTCTTTAAGAGGATCAACTAGGTCGAGCTCAAGGGTCAGACTCATTGAGATGGTGCATTGCTTGAACCAAGGGCAGTACTTATGGAGTTACTAGGAAACCTATAAAATGGGTGTAGTAACAAAAGAATTCAAGAAGCTCAGATTGGTACTGAGGGTGCAACAAGGTTTTGGTGCAGTGTCAACAAAGTGGTCAAGTTGAGAGGATTCTTTGAGTTGGGAAGAACCAATAATGGTGTGGGTTTCTTATGGAGTAGTCCATTGTATTCAAAATTGGGGGCAACTTGAAGGGTGAACTCGGGAAGGTCGAGTTGGTGTCTATGAGATGGAGGGGCAGTCCTTTGAGGGTGAAGTCATTTGAAAAGGAGTGTGATTTCTTGGGCACAATGGTGTTTGAGGAGTGGGGACAAGTCTCAAATGTTTGCAGTCGATTCCCAAGAGCAAGAATGGACTTGAGGAGTTGGACCTTGATCTGGGAGTGTTCAAGGAGTGCACCATGGTGAAGGCTAGCTTGGGTTAAAGGTGGATGGAATCACAAGGAGATATTATATAGGGGACATAAGGGGATGGTGATATCAATGGAACTGCCAAGTTTGTAGTAGAGTACAACATAGTTTAGTGGAGTGAACATTGGGTCATGCTTGGAGCATGCAATTGGAGTGAGTTATAGAGGAGCTCGCGGGTGCAATATTCTGCGTTACATTCATAAGAAGTTGAGTTCCTAGTGAGGACTCACTAGATGGAGAAGAAGGTGTAGTCTAAGTGTAGGAAAGAGCTTATCCACATTAGGGGTTCAAGTATTTTATGTCAGTGCCACGCGGAGCAGGCCTCTTGGGAAGAAAAATGGTGTTGTCAATTTGGCATCAAGTTTGGCTCAAATTTGGGTGTATGTTTTGACTTATACTTACACATGTGGTCTCATGTCCCTAAGGAGCCACTCCTAGCTTGTCCACTTCTGGTGCACCCATGATTCTGAGTTTACCCAAGTCACCCGTGAATTCGGGTTTGTCTGGTGGGACTGTGTCGGTTGTCTCTATCTCCCCAGAGGTTAAAGGATAGAAGAACATGTTGAATAACTCTAGTTAGAGTGCTAATATTCACTTTCCTCACCCTGAAGAAGAGATATCTACTTTGGGTACTAACTTCGCTATCCCTAAAGTTGTTAGTGACAAGATTGTCTCCTCAATGGAGAATGTTGTGGTGGGTCATCTCCTTTCCTTTCGTCCCACAGTGGATATGGTCAGAAGATGGGCTTCTGCTAAATGGTGCCTCAAAGGAAGCATGGACATTTGTGCTATGATGGGAGATATTTTTCTCTTTAATTTCACAACCTCGAAAGACTTAATCTCAGTCCTCTCCTTTGGTCCCTAGGTCTATGGAAAGCATAGTTTGGCTCTGTGCCACTGGAAGCAGGGATTCAATCTCGCTGTTGATCTCAACAAGTCAACATTGGTGTGGGTCCATTTATCGGTTCTACCCCTAGAATATTGGGATGAATCCATTTTCAAATGTATTGGGGACTCCTTGGCCCTGTTCATCACTTCAGACTCCATTACTAGGACCAAATCCAAGTTAGTGTTTTCCCATTTTTGTGTTAATGTTGAAGTGCATAAGTCTTTACCTACTTCTGTGAAGCTCTATTCTAAGTTTGGTTCCTGAAACCAACAATTTTTTTATGAGAATTTCATGGTCTACTGCCAGAAATGTGTCGAACCTAGTCACCTTATCTCGGACTGTAAATCATCATTAAAACATGTACCTAACCCTAGTGAGTCTACTGTTGATGATCACGACCCATTCAAAGATGAAATTATAAAGATTGTTGACTCCCTGATCAAGTATGGCTCTCCTAAGATAGTTGAGTGCCCGATCAGTTTTGATACCCTCAAATCTGAGGAGGATTTATCCTTTGCAAACTCAGTTCTGGTTCCAATTTCTCCTACTCTGACTGGTGTGATCATGGATCTTCCTAGCACTGGGGTTCTTGGGGTACCCTTGTCAAGTTCTCATGGTGCTCCTTCCCCTAGCCAGGTGCAAGAGTTAGTTGGTGAAGAAGGTGACATCTTGAAGGAAGAAGGGTTAAAAATAACAACTAGATCAGTAATGATTGGTGCTAAAGAAGGTGAAATCCTAGAAGAAGAGGCTTTAAGATTAAAGTTGAGTCAATTAAGATGGATTCTTTGGGTTTGACAAAGGAAAAATCAATGGAGGAGGAGTTCTAGTCAACCCCAAAGAAAAAGGGTAAACAGAGGAAAGCGAATGTGGGTGGTGACTCTAAAATTTGTAGGCCCAACCAGCGATAGACCAGGAATAGGGAGACAACAAAAGAGATATCCATAGGTAAACAAAGGACATTGGAAGTGTCCTCAAAGAAGGGTCAAAAATAAAGGTCTTGTCCTAGAATGTAAGAGGGCTAAATAGCTCTCACAAACAGTTAGCGCTGAAAAACCATGTGATGGAACATAAGATTGATGTTTTACTACTATAAGAAATAAAAATGAAGAAAACAAACTTTGATAATATAGCTAAGTACATTTGGACAGGAGCCCTCTTCTCTTGTAGTGATGCTAATGGGGCATCTAGTGGGCTTGTTGTGATGTGTAATCCTAATAGGATCACTAGTTCTAAAAAATTTCAATGTCAAAATAGTGTGGGGGGTTTTCTCACTCAGGAGGATCTTGGTCGCTCATCAATGTCTATGCCCCTAACCAAAGGAATGCTAGGAATTCCCTTTGGCAGGATCTTACTGATTGGATAAACCATAATAGGGGGTCACGTTGGTTGGTGGTTGGTGACTTCAACTCTCCTTTGCATCCTTTGGAGAAGTGTGGAGGGCTTTTGGACTACTCTGACAGCATGTTTGATCTGACAAATTTTATAAGTAACACTGATTTGGTTGACATTGACCTGCATATCCAATATTTCACATGGACCAATAGGCACCTTGGGGATGGTTTGATCTAGGTCATACTGGATAGATTTCTTTGTTCTCAAAATTGGATGGTTTTTCTCAATGCTAATCTGCTTGCCCTACCCCCAACTATCTCTGATCATAACCCTCTATTGTTAGTCATGAATGAATTGTCTGCTATCAGACTCTTTCCTTTCCGATTTGAGATTATGTGGAACTCCCATCCATATTTTAGGAATAAGGTTACAACGCCGCAACTCTCGACTCAATGCCTTCAAGGGATCCCTATCTACTTCCTTTCTATATTTAAGATCCCTAGATATATAATTGAGAAGTTCAAAAAAATCCAAAGGAACTTCTTAAGGTCGAAACTAAGGAGAAGAAAAAGTTTGCTCTGGTTAGCTAGGAAAAAGTTTGTTTACCTAAATCTTGTGGTGGGCTTGGAATTAGGAATGTTCAATGTACCCAAAAATCCTTACTTGCAAAGGTTGGTTGGGACAAATTAAGGAATAAAAAGGACTAGTGCAAGATCATGAATGCTAAGTATCTTTGCAATAGACCCATGATTAAATTCATCTCTGATAATCACCCTATTGGTTCTCTGGCATGGAATAACATTTGTAGAATGCAAGGGTTGCTCATTTATGGGATGAAATGGAAACTTGGGAATGGTAATTACATCATATTTTAGGAGGACCCTTGGTTGCTTGACTCCCTCCTATTGCACTTTGATTTCAGGAACCTTATGAGACCTGCACAACTTTTCTTTGGTATGTATATAGTGATTACTTGCTTGGTCAGCCAGGTGCTAGGCATTGGAAATATTTGGTTCTTTGTTGCCCCATATCCCCTAAGTTGCTAAATTTGGCTAATTCATTACAAGATTTTCTCTCCCTAACTAGATTACCTCTATCCAACAGTGAGGATGAATACTACTAGATCAAAGATCGACATGGAAATCTCTTTGTCAGAACGGCTAACAATCTGCTATCGGTTGAGGGTGATGATAATGAACCCTGGATATAGGTTTGGAATAGGCACATGATTCCTAAAATCAATTTCTTCTAGTGGACAACCTATCATAATAGGATTCTAACTCAGGATAACCTGAGGAAAAGGAGATTTTAGATCCTGAATAGGTGTTTGTTATGTAAATGTAGTGAAGTGTTTGTTGATCATTTATTACTAGATTTTCCAGTTGATGTTGGTGTATGGAAACTAGCTTTTGAAAATTTGGGGACCCACTAGACTGTGTAGGGACATCAAATCTGTCATTTTAGGTTGGTCTAGTCCCTTTCAAAATCCTATCCCTAGATAGATTTGGAACCAGGCCCCCTTCATCATCTATTGGTGCTTGTGGAAACAAAGAAATAACTAGATATTCAAGAATATTGAGATGAGTCCTAAGGAGGTTTTTGGAATAGGGCTAAGGCTTATTTCTGAAAATGTGTTGATTTACATTGGGAAAACCACGGATAAATCTCCCACATAGTGGGAGATCAAAATGGCTAAAGCTTGGAACAGGAATCTAGAGATCAACTCCTTTAACAACTATAAGGCTCGGGCTAGATGAGACATGGTTTGGAAACCCATGAATCAGGGGTGGCACAAACTCAATTTTGATGGTGCGGCCAAGGGGAACCCTAGCAAGGCTAGCATCAGGGGTATTATCAAGGATAGTAAGGGTAACTTTGTGGTTGGTTACTTAGGGGGTATAGGGATTCAAACCTCCATGACTGTGGAAGCCAGGGAGCTGCTAAAGGGTGTCCAGATAGCTGTTACTATAGGGATAAAGAAACTACATATAGAAGGGGATTCCAATTTAGTGATTGATTCTATCAAATTAGGTAGATTATTAAGATGGAACACTAGAGATATCCTTTTAGACATAAATCACATGGTGTCGAAGTTGGATATGAAGATATTTTCTCACATCTTTCGGGAGGGAAATCAAGTTGTTGACACTTTAGCTAATCTTGGCTCCTCTTGGAGCATTTTTTAGGTGTTGGAGGAGTATTGGGAACTTACCGACGAAATTAAAAGGTATTTTCCTTAAGGAATAGGGCACCTTAGTTACCCATGATTTTATCTAAAATTGCTATTATTAAGGCTTTATGGGTGGTCCACATATTTGTACTTTGGGTGATGTGGATGAAGATGGATGATGAGGTGTTAAATATGTGGCAACATTTGAATAATTGGGTGAAGGATGTGGTTACAAAGCTAATAATGAGAAGTGATGGCAAGTAGAATGGGTTAATGGCTAAGATTGGTTGGGCCATGGAAAAATTTAATTTGTGGTCTTGTCATAGCCCCTGCTTACCTCTACGAACTTCCATTTTCAAATTTGATGTGACTTATTCATATCAAATGGAGCTCTTGCTAAGTCCACTCGACACTGCTAAAAAATCTCTTAAGTTTAAAGATAGATATTTAGGGGTTTCTAAATTTGGCCTCACAACCAATTGGTATTGGTACTTGTGCAAATACAACTTGAAGGGAAAACCTATCAATGTCATCATTTTTCGTAACCTTTTCCACTGGCATCTCAATATTTTTAATTATGGGCCCATGGAGATTTTTTTTTGGAAATAACTTCTAGCACATGTAATCTGCAGATCGTCTTGATTACTCATAGTCATCTTAGCTGGCTTAAAAGCAGTGTTTTTTGGGTGACTTCTCACATTAATAGACATTTTAATTTCTCTCTTTCACAGAATTCTTGGTACATTGGAGAGAAGTGTGGCAATATGGGTGGTGACAGGGTGAGGATGGAACCCGATAACTGTGAGAAATTTTGAAAGGATCCTCTGATTTGGCATATATGTGTCGAAGGTGGTTTGGCGCCATTAATGGAATGATTGGTTGGACATGATGTAAGGATGTCGGCTCAGTTCATGAGCTCCTAGAAAGATAGGAGGGTTACTATGTGAGGTATTTCCTTCAAGGTCAATGAGGAGGTTATTGCTTAGGCGACTAGGCTCTCATTCACCAAGAAGAAGTACACTAAACACACCAAGACTAAAGACAATGAAACCCTTAATGCTTTCTTCAAAGAAAATAAAAAACTAGTCAAGTCCCAATCAGGTTTCAAAAGAGAAGCACTCCCTCATCCTTGGGATCAGGTTTTTTTGGCTCTAATGAAGAATGTGACTTTGGAGGGTAGACATAGGGTGTTCTATTATTATCATCTGCCTCTTCTTAATCATCTTCGCCACAAAATTGACGAGTGCAAGAAAAGACACTTTAATTAATCCTTTTTTATGTTTTAAAAGACTTTATTATATGTTAATTAACTATGTTGGTGGTAGACTTTATGCTTGAATATTTGGTTAATGATGCATTATATTTAACTAATTAGAGTATATATGAGAAATGGTATTTTGCAGTAAATGTCTTTCTTTTGAATGATGATTAATGATAAAAAAAATTATGAAAGTTGAAGATATTTTGTTGTCTTGATTACATCCTATCTTTGAGGATTATGTTCATTTGATTGAGTGTTGTTATTATGAGGTGGACGTGTTAAACTTCCTGTTTAATAGATTTGAAATCTATCTTGCTCTTGATCGCTCCAACTGGCTCCTAATGAATGTTTCTGAATTGACTTATTCAATGAGTTTGAGAAATTTTTGTTCAACTACTTTCACGTGGCGGATTTATTTGTTGTTCATAGATTTAGATTCACTGATTATTTTAAATTGCATATAGCTTTAATGGAAAAGACTGTAATGACTTATGGAAAGATGAAACTAAAGCTTGTTTGGAATGTGTTCATGTAAGTTAGTGTTAATTCTTTCTAGATTAAAGTTTCTCTTCTACAAACGTAATTAAATCCTTTTTCTGCAAATGTAATTAGATCCTCTTTTTTTGCAAACATAAATAGATTTACTTTACAAGTACATTTCAATTTTGAGTTTTAGTTTAAAAGTAGATTTAGTTTTTATCTTAATACTTCCATGGATAAATTACAAATAAGTCAAGTGAAGTATGAACTAATTTATTGGAGTTTGGATAATCGTTAGTTAAGAGATAAATTAGGATTAAGTCTTTAGAATTACTTAGGAACTTGTTGTTAAGATCAGCTACTAAGAGCTCCTAAAAGCTCTTGACAGCTTCTGACATAGTCAAACCACAATCAAAAGTCACTATTTACAGTGAAAAAACCCCAATTTATGGAAACACCCTTATCGCATATAGCTTTGAGACACACCTAGCTCAATAATTGATAAATTAAATGATGCAAGAAGTGACACCAATGACCTTGCTCATCATTTTTGGCACCATTGTCGAGGAATAAAAGATCTGGCTATTTAAGTGTGAAGCCTTAGTGTTGATAAGGAAGATAGTTTAGATTGTGGATGAGACCATCTAGAGACCATCTAGGAAGATTCCTTCCACAAAATATTAATTTTGAACAAGAACAAGAAGTTCAACAATATCCTATTGAAAATCCACAAGTGAATCAAGAACAACATTAAGAAGAAATGGGTGATCAACTGGGTAATGATCCTCCACCAAACAATAGGACCTTTTCTTATCCTATTAATCTGAATGTATGAAATGATGAGCCTCCTATGAAAAATATTTCACCTTCTATATTACCTACCTTTAGAGGAAAAACTTTTGAGGATCCCGACCAGTTTCTCTTTGAATTTAAAGTTTTATGTGAGACTTATGACTATACAACTGATAACTAGAAGTTAAAACTATTTCCCTCTACATTGAAAGAGTTGTCTTTACGTTGGTTCATGGTTTTAGGTGCAGGACCAATCTCAACTTGGCAAGAAATGGAAACTGATTTTTTGGACAAATATCAAGATTACTGTCAAGTAAGAGATGGGAAAGAGGAATTGTTTCGAATAAGACAGTTAGAGGATGAAAGCCTAGAGGATTATGTTGCTAGATTTCAGTTTGTGCATAAAAAATGTGGTAATGGTTTAGATAATGAGATTAGTAAAACAATCTTTCTGAAAGGAATTGATGATGAATCAAGAGAATCTTTGAATCTTATGGGAAAAGGGGACATCGATAAACTTTCTTTGGAGGAAATTATTGAGATATGCAGAAACAACTCTAGAACTAGAGTAGGGACTAGAAACGCCCAAAGAAACAAAGTTCTTACTCCTGATGCATCTCAAGTCATAGAAGAACTTGCAAATTTGAAAACTGATTTACTCCATTTTAACATGCAAGGAGATAAAAAGACAATTGAGCCTTTATTCATTTGTTGTTCCAAATGTAGAGAGTGTCCATTAAATCAAGTTGATCTCTATGAAATCTGCGAAAAACATCATACAACAAGTTCTTGTAACCTTCTACTTGGAATTAAGAATCATTTAAAGAAACAACCTGAAGTGGAGGAAGAACTTAACTATGTTGGATAGAGACCCCATAATTTAGGATATAATGTGAATCAAGGGAAATATGGTCCTAGAGCCAATTGGAATCAAAATCCTTGGCCAAATTCAAACCAATGGACTCCTCCTTACCAAGCACAACCACCACCTACATTTTGGGGTCAACCTGAATGGATGAATCCTCAATGGAATCAACCACAATGGCAACCAAAATAGTCTCAGTGGCAACCAAACCAACCTCACTGGCAGTAAAATCAAATGCAATATCAGTCATGGAAAATCAAGGACCTAGACATCCTTGGGGAAAATAACCTCCATTGGTCACTGGTCCTAATCATATCGAATTGCACAAGTAAACCAGCCTCAGTTACCAACACAACCTGTTTCAAACCTAAAAAACAATTGTAATGATGTCAATCCTCCTACTCTGAATGTGATGGATGCAAATGATATTCAGCTAAGAAATCAAAATGTTCCATTCATACCAAACGTCAGAGAACAAGAAAGTGAAAAAGAGAAAGAAGATTCAAAGGAAAATCAAACTTCTAATGATGAACAAAAGGTTAGGCAAGCACCTTATCCTGAACGTTTAAAAACAAAACAAGTATCTCCCGACAAATATCAACCAAACTATATGAATGTGGTAGATTCTCAACTTCTTCGTGAGTTGAAAAAGATCAATATTGAAATACCATTATTACATGCCATTAAAGATATACCAAAAATAAACTAGTTGGTTAAATTCCATTGTATGAAAACACCAAGTAGGCAGAAGAAATTACCTCCTACAATTCAAATAGGGACTAAACTTATTGATGTTTTATCAAGAAGATTACTACCTTAAAAATACAATGATCCCGGTAGTCCTATGATAACTTTAAGTATTGGAGGAGTTGAGATAACCAATGTACTAATTGATCTAGGAGTAGCTATCAATGTCATTACATCAGACACTGTTGAATTATTGGGTATGACAACTGTTCAACCCACAACAACTGTTTTACAGTTGGTTGATCAATCTACTACTAAACCTTAAGGTGTCATTGAAGATATTATAGTTACTATTGATACATGGGATTATCCAGCTGACTTTTAGTTCTCAAGGCTAGAAAGAAAATTTATGGTTATCCAATCATCTTGGGTAGACATGGTTAGCCACTACAACAACATTGATAGACTGTAGATCAAGAAGTATGATCATTTCTAATGGTCAAAAATAGGAGTTATCACTTTTTCCTCCTGTTCAACCATCATTTCAGCCAAACACTCAACTTTGGGTTGATGAGGATATGGATTCAGAGGGAGATGGTGTTGTAGAATTAGTTATGGTTACCTTGGTGGAACATATTGAGGAATATGAGAAACAAGATCTTAATTCTAAGGAGATTTGTCAAGAAAAAGAGAAAAACTATCAAGTACATCAGCAAAATTCAAATATTTTTCCCTTAAATACACTTGCTAGAAATCCATCTGATTCTAAAAACAAGACCAAGGAAATAACAATAGTAGGGGACAAGCCTCTTTTCATCAATTCATCCTTGTCTTCTTCCCAAGAAAAAGAATTGAAGCATACTTTAGAAAATCATTCTGAAGCATTTTCTTGGGAGTATAAAGACATGAGAGGAATTCACCCTTTTATTTTTACTCATCATATTTACATTGAGGATGTAAAACCAATAAGACAGGGCCAAAGAAGGATCATTCCTGCTCTACGGGATATTGTGAAACAAGAGATAGAAAAACTACTGAAAGTAGGATTTATTTATCCAATATCTAATATTCAATAGGTTTCTCCATTGGTTATTGTTCCTAAGAAAAATGGAAAATGACGTGTATGTGTGGACTATAGGGAATTAAACAAAGCCACTAAAAAGGATCACTTTCCTTTGCCATTTATTGATAAAGTATTAGATAACCTAGCTGGCAGTAGTTATTTCTCTTTCTTAGATGGCATTAGTGGATACAATAAAATTCAAGTGGCTCCTAAAGACTAGGATAAGACTACCTTTACATGTCCTTGGGGAACATATGCTTATACAGTACTACCATTTGGGTTGTGCAATGCACCAACAACTTTTCAAAGGGTTGTCTTGGCAATTTTTGTTGATTTGACTACCTCATGTGTAGAATTTTATATGGACGATTTCACATTTCATGCATAAACATTTGTAGAGGCACTTGAGAGCTTGAATAAAGTGTTACAAAGATGTAATGATCTTAGGTTGTCCTTGAATCATGAAAATATTTCCCTTATGATGACAGAAGGTATTGTGTTGGGACATCACATCTCAAAAGAGGGGATAAAAGTTGACCCCAAGAAAATTGAAATTATTCAAAAGATTGAAATCCCTACAACTCAAACTTAAGTTCATAGTTTTCTTGGGCATGCTAATTACTATAGAAGATTTATTGAAGGGTTTAGTAAAAATTTTGAACCTTTGTTTACATTGCTCAAGAAAGATGCAGAGATTGATTGTCATTTGATATATTTAAACATGCCTTAACTACTGTTCCAATTATCAAGGGACCTGTTTGGGGAGTTCCATTTCACATTCATGTTGATGCATCTAACTTTACTATTTGTGCAATATTGGGACAAAAAGATGAAAATAAAACAATGCATGCAATTTACTATATCAGCAAAAATTTAAATCCTGCTGAAAGGAACTATACAACAACTGAGAAAGAGTTCTTAGCAGTAATATATGCAATAAAGAGTTCTTAGCAGTAATATATGCAATAAATAAATTTAGGCATTACATTACTAGTTACAAGGTATTTATTCATACAGACCATGTTGCAATTAAATATTTGATCAATAATTTTTTTTTAGGAGGACAAATCATAAGATGGTTATTGTTGTTGCAGGAATTTGATATAACAATTGTTGATAAGCCTGGTAAAGACAACGTTGTTGTTGATTCCTTTCTAGAATTTTTTTGTAGGGTAATCAAGATCCAGTGGATGATACATTCCTAGATGAACACTTATTTGCAATATCAATTCATCCACCATGGTTTTTTGACCTTGCAAATTATTTGGTAACAAGGAAGTGCTCGAATTATTTCAATCCTAAACAGAAAAAATAAAAAATAAAAAAAAATAAAAAAAAATCGTGAAAGCTCTAGATTTCAATGGATAAACGATTTATTATTTAAAATGTTTCCTATGTTCTTCACAGATGTGTTGTTGAAATAGGTGTTTATGATTTCATAGATGCTTACCATCATGAGCCAAAAGGAGGACATTACTCAATAGTCTGAACTGCTCATAAAATCTTAGGAGCTGGTTCTTTTTTACCATCTATGTCAAAGGATGTTTCATTCTTTTTAGAAGCATTGTGATGAATGTCAACGCATGGGAAGACCTACACCAACAATGGATATTCCATTACAACCTCAAATAGCCTTGGAACCATTTGAAAAATGGGGAATTAATTTTGTGGGACCTGTTGATCCACCTTCCAAAGGACAGCAATATATCTTAGTTTGCATAGATTATGTCACAAAATGGGCTGAAGTGAAAGCTTTACCATCAACAAGAGAAGATAGAGTAGTTGATTTCTTGTACAAGCATATCTTGCAGAGATTTGGTGCACCAAGAGAGATAGTTTCAGATCAAGGGTCACAGTTTGTGTCTACTATGATGGAAGCATTTATGCAAAGGTACCAAATGACACAGAAAATCAACGCCATATCATCCTCAAGCAAATGGACAAGTGGAGGTTACTAACTGGTAATTGGAAAATATCTTAACAAAAATTGTTTCATTGAGGAAGATAGATTGGGAAAAAAGGTTGGATAAGGCAGTCTGGGCATATAATACAACCTGGAAAACAACTACTGGATTCTCTCCATATGAACTAGTATTTGGAAAAACTCTAGTGATGCTTATTGAGTTTGAATTGCAAACTTTGAAGATAGCATTGGAGATTGTTATTGACTTGCCTGAAGTAGAAAAGAGTAGAATTTTATAGTTGAATCAACTTGATGAGATGAGAATGGAAGCCCTTCAACATACAGAGTTAATTTAGAAGCAGAGAAAAGAGTGGCATGATAAAAATATTGTGACAAGACAATTTAAGAAGGGAGATTGGGCACTATTATTTGACTCTAGATTTCAAGAGTTCAAAGGAAAATTTCATACAAGATATTGGGGCCTTATGAAATTGATGAAGTTTTTCAAAATGGAGTAGTTCAATTGATACCAATAAATGGAGAAAGAAGGGTCATGCTAGTTAATGGTCATTGTTTGAAAATGTATCACAAACCTACATCAAATGAGGAATTTTTAGCAAAATTGCAAAATAGGATTGAACATTTTTTGATGGAAGATATTCCTTCCATTAGAGAATGTACTTCCGAATAATCTTTTGGGATGGTATGAATAAAGGAGGTAAATTGAAAACCAAAAATGGCAGTTTACCTTATGAATAAAGGAGATAGATTGAAAACCAAAAATGGTGGTTTATCTCTTAGAAAAAAATGAAAAATATATATATATAAGAATGGCTAAAAACCAAAAATGGCGATCTCCCAATGACTCCTAATGATGCCTGATGACTCATTATGGTTCTTGATGGCTCCTAACGACTCCTGATGGCTTCTAACACTTCCAAGGTTCTCTATAATAAATGCTCTAGTTAATTTTGAGTCCTTTTTTATTAACTCATTGGAATTATTTCCAACTGAGTTAATTCATGCTTCGATTGACTTTTGCATTTAATGAAAAGGTACACATTTATTGTGAATGTCATTTTTGAAATATTGCTTCTAATTTAGTTAATGTGATGTGACATTAAATGAATATTTTGAGCATAGATATCTCTTCCATAGTTATTAATTTTATAATAAATGAGTCCTAATCATTTCAAATCTGGCAGAGATATAACAGTTTAATATTGAAATGACTACTACAATAAATGTGAGTATTAAGAAAGATTTCATACCAGTTCAGAATGTGTGTGTTGATGTCATTATTGCCCCCAACTATTCAAGTCATAATTCAAAAAGTGATGGTTGGTACGTGCAAAACGTTCATAAGGAATGAGATAGATTAAATGCTCAATGTCTTGACATGACGTGCATTTTTTGGTTTTTGAAAAGTGTTGCGTCTGTGAAAAGAGACGTTCATTCGTATTTCACTCAAAAAGTTGCATCCATCATTGTCCCTAATAAAAATTGCAGAAGTAAGGAAAATGGGGCAAAAAAGGAACTCAAAACTAGAAAACTTCATTCTTGATCCTGAAACGGAGAGATTGCTAAGAGAAGTAGGGTGGATTGAGTTCATACAAATGTATGAAGGATTCAAACTTGATTTGGTTGAAGAGTTTGTGATGAACTTTCATGTGAATTTCACTAGGTTAAGAGGAGAAGTAATTGAAGTTACCCCTACTATTATTAGTGAGATCTCTAGTATTCCAACTGAGGGTGAGCCAATGAACAAAGGACATGTTGGTTTTGAAGAATTGGTAGTTGCATTCCATGAGGAACCAGAAAGGAAACCATAAATCTAGTGGAATAAAGGAAGTCAAAAGGGAATTGCTTGCAGCAGTCTGGAAGAACCATGGAGGATGGTTGTAACCTGGTTAATGAAAATTTTCACCTGCAAGGGTCGGTACAACACAATTCTTGGGCCAGGAATGTGAATGCTTACACATTTAAGGTATGGAAACACAAGGCTTTCTGCAAGAATTAATCTTCTCGCCTTCTTATTCACACAAATCTCCTCTATGGTAGCTAGGGTAAAGTCTAGAGGAGTTTCTTCCATTAGTACCATAGCCTAATTCATTTGATTATCAAACATCATTTCATGAAGGAGTTTGGGAAAGAGGGTTGGTTGGAATTTTTGTCGACCCCCATTGCCAAAATTGGAAAAAAATCTAAAAAGGGACACACTTCGAAAAAGTTAAAAATTGAAAAAGGGGAAGCTTCTGACAAAGTACAGAAAAAGAGAAAAAGAAAGTTACAAGAAATTGAAAGAGAAACCCGAAGTACTATGAAAAGGAAAATGCATGTGTCACCAGAGGAAATCCTTGATATTTTTGATGTTAACACAAGTGTTCCAACTTCCCTTAAAAAAACCAGTTGAAACCCTTGCGGCCACTCATGATACCCTAAAAAATAGTGAGGAAACCCAAGAGCCTATTTGTTCCCCTAAACAACCTAAAAACCCTCTTGAATCCCTAATTCCATCTTCACAAAAATCCCCTATTCAAGTGTCTCATGGCTCTTCATCCAAGACACAGTCCCCTGATATTCCAGAAGAAGATAACCCTATTAGAGGGTCTGGTGAATCTTCTTCACCATCTATTCTGGTTTTTAGAAGAATAAAAGGAAAAGAACTAGTAACTGAACAACAAAAATCCCCTCGATTTCAAGAAGAAGAGGAGGAGGAGATGGCTAAGGCTATGGAAATTTCTAGAATGCAGGAAAAGTTGGATGAGGAGAGAAAAAGAATGCAATTTTAAGAGGAAAAGTTAAGAATAAAGGAAGAAGAACTGCAAAAATATGTGTCCAAAACTGAGAAATTAGAGAAGGAGATGATAGAAAAATAAAATGCTTTGAAAACAAAATTAAGTCAAACAGAAGATGCCTTACAGCAAGCTAGTGCACAAGCATTAGCTCGAACAGAGGAAACAACAAGGCTTGGTGCTACAAAAATAGAGAGATTGAAAACTAAATTGCAACAGAAAGAAGAGTTAAAACAATAATCAATTAGACTACATTATCTTGAAGAATCTACTTCATTAGCTCCAAGGAGATACCTCTTCCTTTTAGCACTCAAGCTTAAACAAGAAAACAACCAATTGAAGAGCCAAAATCAACAATTGGAAAAAGAGAGAGATGAGGCAAATGAAAGATTGCAACAAATAGTAGAGCTCTCGTTTGCAATGTTATCAATGAGGAAACTTTCATAATTATATGCATTATTCTTGAGGGAAAGGTTTCTACAATGGAAAATTAATCAATTGGTTTTGAAAAGAAAAGAAATTATAATGATGACCAAGAATTTCTAGAGGCTTTCTACAACAACCATCCTATAGTTCAAAACTAGATGTGTGAATACTTTCAGCATGGCTTCATTCTCGGTAATTTTCCACATTCTTTTCTAAATATTTATGTTGGTGAGTTTCAAATTAGGTCTTTTGTTTCTTTGTTACAAAATCAATTTGAGTGGGATAATAGACTAGACTAGTATAAAGAGGCACAGTTGAGATTGGGCATTCCAATGAGGAATGAAACACCTTGGTCTATGTCCTTCAAATCCGCCTTTATATACTTTGCACAAGGAGATGGTGTGAAACCTATTTGTAGAAGGAATTTGAATGAAAGCATTAGAATTTTTAAAAGTATCCAAGAACACCTTCCACACAGAGCCTTAACTGTAGCCAAGGAAAGATTCAGCAACATTCCAGCATCACTCAGAAGGAGAGAACCAATCTCTCCAAGGAACATTTCTTGGAGTCTCACAAGAGTGAGATCCTTGATATAGGTTATTGAGGAGCAAAATACAAATTGGGTAGGAATGAGGTTTAGACCAACACTTGAATTAAATGCTCCACCATAATTTATTACATAAAATCTGAGAGATTGGTTAAGGACAATTGAAGAACATAATGGATATGCTTAGCTGAGAACATTCATACAGTATATGACTTATTGCAGTGATATTGTTACTTGGCTAGAAGGAAAAAATAGGGATTTACCAGATCCTCAACCATGAGGACATGGTTGACAGCAAAAGGGGGAGAAATGATGAGTGTAAGAAAAGACACTTTAATTAATCCTTTTTATGTTTTAAGAGACTTTATTATATGTTAATTAACTATGCTAGTGGTAGACTTTATGCTTGAATATTTGGTTAATGATGCATTATATTTAACTAATTAGATTATATATGAGAAATGGTATTTTGCAGTAAATATCTTGCTTTTGAATGATGATTAATGATAAAATGTTTATGCAAGTTGAAGATATTTTGTTGTCTTGATTACATCCTATCTTTGAGGATTATGTTCATTTGATTGAGTGTTGTTATTATGAGGTGGACATGTTAAACTTACTGTTTAACGGATTTGAAATCTATCTTGCTCTTGATCACTCCAGCTGGCTCCTGATGAATGTTTCAGAATTGACTTCTTCAATCAGTTTGAGAACTTTATGTTTAGCTACTTTCACATGGAGGATTTCTTTATGGCACTTTCGGTTCTATTTAAGTTTAGTTGTTACCATTTTGCATCTTGGTGGGCTTCGCTAGTTTTTGTATTCAAATAAGCGAATATTCTTATATATCCAGCCTTAGTCTTTAGTTAGGGAGTTAGTTAATATTTTTCTTTAGCATTGTAATGTGGATTATCTACACTTTTGTACTACTCGCCTGTTTTGGCCAATTGGAATGAAAATAAGGAGTTGATATGAATCTCATGTTTAAGTCCCACCAGAGGAAGAGCAGGGCCCGCTCAACCGAAGGAGGTGACTTGTGTTATTTTCTTTGATTCAATTAATTTTTGTATTTTTCATCACAATTGGAAAATAGGAAGTTAGATCTCTGTTAATTATTGCTAGTGAATGTGAATGCTTATATTCTTAGATTAAATTCATTGAATCCTTAGAATAATTCATTATGCTTTACTATAGATTTATATTCACTCAGTTACTATAGGTTTAATTGTTGTTCATAGATTTAGATACACTAATTATTTTAAATTGCATATAGCTTTAATGGAAAATATTGTAATGACTTATGGAAAGATGAAACTAAAGCTTGTTTGGAATGTGTTCATGGAAGTTAGTGTTAATGCTTTCTAGATTAAAGTTTCTCTTCTACAAACGTAATTAGATCCTTTTTTTTGCAAACGTAAATAGATTTACTTTCCAAGTACATTTCAATTCTGATTTTTACTTTAAAAGTAGATTTATTTTTTTATCTTAATACTTCCATGGATAAATTACAAATAAGTCAAGTGAAGTCTAAACTGAGTTATTGGAGTTTGGATAATCGTTAGTTAAGGGATAAATTAGGATTAAGTCTTTAGAATTACTTAGGAACCTATTGTTAAGATCAGCTACTGAGAGCTCTTGAGAGCTCCTAAAAGCTCCTGACAGCTCTTGACGGTGCCAAACCACAACCAAAAGTCACTGTTTACAGTGCAAAACCCCCAATTTATGGAAACACCCTTATCGCATATAGCTCTGAGATACACCCAATTCGATAATTGATAAATTAAATGATACAAGAAGTGACACCAATGACCTTGCTCATCAAAAATGTTATTAAATTTTCCATTTTTCTTACTTACTAATTTAGAGATTTTCGTTTAGAAATGTTTGGACACTGCTGCCCAAAACCTTGAAGAAATGCCACCCCTGCCTCTCCACTAGGGCCTCATCCCGAGGCTTTATCATTTCCATCTGGCTCTCTACCCACCAAACCTGTTTCTACAATTCGTATTGAGGAAGTTGAACCCCTTGACTAGACCAATGTGAATCCCTCTTTGGACAAGTCTAAGGGCCCCAAAAGGAAAACCCCTCTGACGAATACTGAAACCCCCAAGCCTAAACCTCCCGCCAAGAAGAAGAAGGGTGGTGTGGGGACTACTCAGACAAAAGTAGCAGCTGAGCTTTGTGAGCTCAAATTTTCTCCCAGTAAGATGGATAACAAACCTACAACAAAGAAAAAAGTAAAATAAGAGGTTAAATGCCAGATGGAGCTGCCGACCATAGACAACGAAGGGAAGAATGTTGTTGGAAAAGATTCCAAGGGGGACATCGTTGTGGCTGCTACTGTGGATGTGGGGTTAGATAATACCAATATTAGGAGATCCCACAGGCTAGCAAAAAATAGTAAGAAAGTGTCGATGAATGATATTTCTAGTGATGACAATGCAAAGACTATGGACAAAGTGGATGATTATAACATGTTGCTAGAGCAGATGGATAAACTTGAGAAGAAATTTGTTGGGTTGACCCAGTCACTATCAAGATGATCTACCATGTTGTTGGTACCTTTTCTACTGTGCTCAAGGAAGAAATGGATAAGAAGGCTATGGAGGAGGACCCCAAATGGGTTGGGGAGGATGTTGTTAACCTCCTCTCTCAGAAATGGGAGGGTGCTAGTTAGTTTGTTGCTTCTGTGTCCTATCTTGTCTAGGTCCTTGTTTGTCGGTTGTTGGTTTGTTGTTCCTGTGTTTTGTTTTTTTGGGTGGTTTATGTTTTAATTCTCTGGACCTGATCCTTTTTGGCCCTTGAGGCTTGTTGTGTAAAGGGTGCAACACCCTGTAAATGCTACTTAATATATCAAAAACTATTGCTTTTAGTTCTATTCTTGGAAATCTTTGCTACCCCAAAAAGGTGACTCATTTCTCTCCAAAAAGTGGATTCCCCGAAAAAAGATGAGGTATGGGTTTTGTAGACAATTACGTTCTAAAGAGACCCAGTTCATCAAATTTTGAAAAAGTTGAGGGCTTCCCAATAGTCAAGAGGAGCAAAAAGCAGATGGACCCAGATCGATGAAAACTGAAAAAGGTGAGCACCTATTTCTGAAATGCGATGCCCTAGAAGATTGGACCATGAAAAAGTGTGCCTTTGTGCTTCCCAATCCTGAATCCATGAAGAACACTAAAAAAGCACTATGTTTGAGCCTCCAAATATTTATGAGAAGAAA
>VDFB02379947.1:0-48594 GCA_007258455.2 Sequoia sempervirens | reverse complement strand
TCACTTACTACACAAGAATGTTTCTTTCAAATGGGATGAAAAATTTGAAGCAAATTTTAATCAACTGAAGCAGTATTTGATGTCCCCACCCATACTGGTACCACCAATGGAAGGAAAACCACTATTACTCTACATAGCAACAACTAAGGTATCTTTGAGCACTTTGTTGGCACAGGAAGACTCTACAGGAAAAGAAAGGGATATTTATTACATTAGCAAAACATTGAATGGATATGAAATCAATTACACATTCATTGAAAAATCTTGTTTGGTGGTAGTGTTTGCTACTCAAAAATTGTGACACTACATGTTAACACACACCATCAAATTGATAGCCAAGATAAATCCATTGAAGTATCTAATCAATGAAGCCAATTTAACAGGAAGACTAGTCGAATGGGTAATGATATTGAGCAAATTTGACATCCAATATGTGGACACAAAAGCAATCAAGGTCCAAGTGATAGAAGATCAGCTAGCCAAAGCATCATTGCAAGATGATCATCCCATGCACATTGAGTTTCCAGACGCAGATGTCCTCACAGTGTCAACACAACAGTAGATGTTATATTTTGATGTATCTTACATGCAACATGGATCAAGTGTTGGAATCCTTTTTGTCACACCTCAAGGACACACCATTCCAAAGTCATACAAATTGATGTTTCCTTGCACTAACAACACAGCTGAGTATGAAGCATTAATCATTGGTATCAAGGTAGTTGTGGAATGGAAAATCATAGAGTTACAAGTCTATGGAGATTCTCAGCTAGTTATAAATTAGGTTAATCATGATTATCAAACAAAAGATGACAAGTTGATGTCATACAAAAGAATGGTGAATTATTTCAAAAAGTACTTTGTTGAGATAAAATTTGAGCAAATTCCACAAATGAACAACAAATTTGTAGATTCCATGGCAACCGTTGCTTCTCTTCTATACATACTAGAAAAACGAGCTCGTTATGAATTCATGGTGGGACAACTATTTAACCTTTCATATTATAACCTTGAATCCCAATTAATATGCCATCTAGTTAAAGTTGATTCTTCAATCTATGGGAAGATATACACCTACCTAAGAGACAATACCCTACCACCCAATCTATCCCAAAAAAAAAGTGTAACTTTATCCAAAAAGTGGCTCGACACACCCTGATAGTGGACACACTCTATCGACGAGGTCTTGATGGTACTCTCCTTCAGTTTCTTGAATGTAACAAAGCTGAAACCGCTTTATGCAAGGTTCATGAAGGTATATATGGAACTCATTCAAGTGGTCTAAATCTCACTAAGAAACTCCTACACTTGGGGTATTACTAGCCAAACATGGAGAAAGAGTCTTTTCAATTTTTCAAGAAGTGTAAGAAATGCCAAGTCCATGGAAACCTCATACATGCACCAGCACAGGAACTACAACCATTTGCATAAACTTGGACTTTCTGTCAATGGGGACTTGATCTTGTGGGAAAAATACATCCATCTTCTTCTAATGGGCACAAATTCATAATCACAGCCACATAGTATTTCACAAAGTGGATTGAATCCATACCATTGAATACCATCACTAGAAAACAAATTGCCTCTTTCATCCTGAATTACATTATCTATTGGTATGGCATCCCCAGTTCCATTGTCACTGACAATGGTAGACCCTTCAAGAATTAGGACATCAAAGAAATTTTTGAAAGGTTCCATGTCTAACATTGATTTTCCACACCTTTCTATCCTTAAGGAAATGGCTAGGAAGAGGCCTCAAACAAAACCATTTTGAAAATCTTAAGGAAAACTATCAACGATGTTGGATGTGACTAGAATTTTCAATTAAACCCTACTTTGTGGGCCTACCATACTAGCATCCACACCCTAATAGGAGCCACACCATACTCCCTTAATGTATATGGATCAGAAGCCATTTTACCTATTGAGGTTGACCTACCATCACTCTAGGTGTCATTAAAGGAAATCATTTCAGAGGAATATTATTGGGTGTCTAGGCCACAAGAGTTGGAATTGTTGGATGAATTTCATCAGCATGTTGTGGATCATTTTAAATCCTAACAACAAAGTATTTCATAGAGTTATAATCAAAGATTAAAACCAAGAACATTTCAAGTAAGTGACTTGGTCTTAAAAGAAAACCCTTGAAATCAACAAGATCTAGAAAAGAAGGGGAAGTTTGAACCAAACTGGTTAGGTCTTTTTTTTGTTGTATCAGTCTATGGATCTGGAGCCTATCATCTATCTACATTTGAAAGGGACCTTTTCAAGGAACCTATCAATAGTCTTCATCTCAAGAAGTTCTACACCTAATTCATCCAGTGCACGGTAAAAGTCCTAAAAAAATGCAAAAAAAAAGAGAAAATGTCTTAAAAAAGTGGTCACCCTAATGAAAACCTGGAAAATAGGAATTTTGGTGACAACAAAAAAATCAAAAAATAACAAAATAACAAAAAAAGGTGAAAAATCATAAAATCTGAAAATCTGAAAAAGTGCAATAAAAACTAGTGAAAACCTGGAAATAGGCACTATTTGTGATGGATTAGCTACTCCATTTATTAGAATGTGTTTCGATCATTCACTTTCCCCATCAGTCTTTCTATCAGCATAAAACCTCATGTACATATCCTGGTAGTGCAGTTGTGTTTCACCCTAGCTTGCAGGCAAAATCTTGAACTCACTAGGGGAAACTTACTTTGAGCTTAAAACAATAGAGAAACAATAATAGGACAACATAGAAAACACATCAATCACACTAAAAATCAACATTGAACATCAATCATAAATGTTACACATCAACCATCCATATCAAATAGCTAAATCAATCAATCAAAACAAATCTAAATGGATGATGTACTTTTGAATCATGGTTTTATCACTTTAGCATGAATGTTCAACTGTTGTACTTTTATTTTGTTATCATTTCTCTGGAACAACTTGAGGATGTCCTAAACTAGAGAAGCTATGATGGAGTATGATATTTTTCTTTGTTCGATGTCTATGAGTTGATCATTACTATAGTGCAAATTGTTGCTAGATGTGCTCTACAAAGTATCATTGATGACATTCTGAATTTGCATAGGAAAACAATTAACTCATGTATGTTTTATGCAAGCAATACTCAAATCATCTTGGTTCAATTATACCTAGATGCTTGTGTTAACTTGCAATATCAAAAATCATGGAAATAGTACTCAAGTCATCGTGGTCTAATTATACCATCAATGTTTGTACTAACTTTCAACAATTCAAAAGCTCAATGATGATAAAAGCATGACAAATTGGTTGATACGATGAAAACGTTTGCATATTTAGTTTTATATTTTCAAAGTAGATTGCATCCATAATAGTTTGCATGTGTATTTTATATTTTCCAAGGCTGGAAAAATTTCAAAATGATGTTATTTCTCTCATTAAAAGATTGAGTACATTTAACATTAACAAAAACAAATCATTCACGTATAGTTGCATAATCATTTTGCATATCATACATTAGAAAGCATTATTATCATAGATCATACATCCATCAATGCATTTAGATCATATATTTGCATTAAATAATACAAAAAAAAGGTGCATCGCATATCATTTGCATAATCAAATTCATCCCATATAGCATAAAAGAATCATCCACAAAGCATATAGCATCATAAACCATGTATCATCATTATTTCATTAATGCATCCATACATAACTAATCATATAAACATCACATCATATATGAAGTAGAAATGCATCCATCATAGGCATCCATCATACAATAGACATCACATAGATCAATAGTATTGGTTGCATCTCATATATAATCTCAAAATAGATGTCAAAGTGTACAATGATATCGTAAAACATGGAGAGATACATCATCAAAAATGGCAGAATAATCATCATGTCTCTAAATCACAGTATACATCAAGTCTCAATAAATCGTCAACTATCAATATCTCAAATGTCAACATTGGAGCTATGTGCTACTCCCCCCAGATAATGCTGGCCCCACTACCCTCCTACTACACCACCTGATGGCCCTGCACCTAGATCTCTATGAGGCGGCCCCATCACACCCCTGTTGGTAGTCTGAGAATGACTGTATCCTAATTTGGCATTGGAAGACTGAGCATAAATGACTCACTACTCTATAGGAACTGCCTCATGGTACCATCCCCTATAGTACTTGTCACCTAATTTTCATTCTCAGGCTCAATCAAGCAAGGAATCTATGTTGCAGATGTTCGTAAGGGCCAGATGGGATGTCTCCATTGAGGGTTACTTCATGCATCTGATGACATTTCACAGGGAATTCGGTTAAGAGGCCTTCTTTGTTGGGAATATTCCTTAAATGTTACAGGCCCAGCCTCCATTAGAGCTAGGCTGGCATGACATCTTCACTGTCTAGCCGACTGGCAACTTGGATACATTCTGTTTTGTTTCTATTTTGAACAAGTCGCTGTGACCTAGTCTCTATCTTGCCAAATGCGTTCACTGAGGAGCCTATTGTTGTGACAAGAGGGGTTCAGTATGACCTCTCCTCATGTGGATTTCTTTGGCCGATAGGCCATTCAATCATCATTCAGGGAGACTCACGGTGACCATGGGCTTCAGAATAACCTATAGCACTTGGTGAGAAGTCCTAGCGAAGAGTTAAAGTCTCACCGATAGCAGATGATGGCAAGTCATCGGGGAAACTCTCACCGGAGGAAGCACTGTTGGTAGGAAGTCCTAGCGACGTGAGAAAGTCACACCGACTAGACACTTTGGGGTGAGTGAAGGAGCTCGCTAAGAAGTCTTAGCGAGAATGGAATGTCTTGGCAACAACAAGAGGGGTTCGGCAAGAGTCTCCTCAATAATAGGTGTCTCGCCTAAAGAAGGTTTTTTCCATCGACATAAGATATGCCTTCAGGATATGATCTCGGTGACAAGTAGGGGTCTGGGCAAAAGACGTGAGTTAGGGAAGATTATTGTGCTCGGCAAAGGGTTTGGCCGATAGGCCAAAGTTTCACTGATAGAAGATAAAGAAGCCTTGACACAGGGTGTTATTTTTTATAAAGGAAGGAGGGGTCCCCATGAAGTCTCAGCGATGCCCTAGGGTCTTCCCAATGCAGAATGAACTAGAGAAAAAAAGGAGAGAATGATAGGGTGTCTCACTAGGAGTCTTCCCAACTTGCCATGGTCTTGACCAAGGAAGGAAATAAAGAGCTCGGTAGGACAAAGTGCATCGGGGTAACATCGGCAGACTCTTGCTGATATGTTTTGTAATATCAAGTTTGAGGAGACTTTGGGAGGAGGCTATACACTCGGTATGATGTCTTACCAATGAGCGTTTGTCTTGGTGACCAAAGAGGCAACATCGGTATGAGTTCTGAAGCTCGATAAAGACTCTCGTCGATATATCCATGCTACGCCAATAGTTGTTGAATGATGTAATCGCATTGGCAAGACACTTTCAGTGTCTCACCGAGATGCGATTCTTTTCAAAAGACTTTTGACTAGCTGCAGAGCCCGCATGGAAAGCGCTCGACCAACCAGGGGGAGCGGAGGCAAGCCATGGCAGAACGGAGAATGTCAATGCAAGATGAATACAATGTGTGTCTATTCTAGACTCAAATGCATTCAAGGTGCTCGACAGGGGGATTCAGTAGGTGGACACAAGGACTAGAAGTAAATACATCTGGTAGCTTCAAAAGATCTGAGGGGTTTCTTTAGGCAGTTGCTCTTCACTGACACACACAGCAAGGACATGTAGGCTGCAGCATTAATTTCTATCAAAAGATCTGAGGATTGATCTTTCTGAGTCTGATATTTTTGTAAGCCCTAAGGGGGCCGACATAGTCTGTATATAAGGCTTTTTGGCCTTTTTGTAATCAGTTCGAATTATGCATTCAAGGGAGTTAGTGATTTTTTTTATCAATCCTTTCTTAATTAATGTATGTTATTGTAACTCAACGAAAATCTGAAATGAAAAATAGATTTCACCTTGAAAACACGTACTAATGCTCTTACCACTCTCATTTTTGTATGTTAGCTTATATATGTATCCTCTTTAACAGTGTTTTTCTAATTCTGTATTCATACCCCAAAGCTGTGAAGTTTGTTTCTTCCTCCTTGAGATATGTATGTAGATCAAACTTGTCAAGAGTGATGCATAAGACTAAAAGGGTTGTGTAAATAAGTAAATCAATTGTAGTTAAGTTTTCTCAGTGTGTTGTATCTTGTTTTCATTTCCCAATTCATCATCAAATTTGGTGTATCACCATAGGAATAGTTCAGTTTAGTTTCATCTTATGTATGCACTTTTTCTCCCTTTACCTCACAAAGACCATTAGTTTAGGTGATACCCAAAGGAAGCCGACCTTCTCCGGAGGTTCATTTCAACTATAGGTGACCCATAGCCTTGAAATGATCCCATGTTACTCTAGAAAGCTCAATTTTGATCTCTGAGCATAGGGTGCAAATTCTATGTGGCAACAGTTTTTGGCATGCCCGGTGGGACTCAGTTAGAAGTTAAATTCTTGAGCCTTGCTATTTTGATGTGCTAACAGTAAGCTAATAGCCTTTTAGAGGTTGTTTTCAAGCATATCTGGCGACTCTGCATAGAGGAAAGGATCAATGTGCTTATTTATATGAGAAAGATAGAAACTAGAAGTTCAAAAGCTGTAGAGTTTCTACATTTATCTCCTACAAGAAGAAGAGGGAGGACTCTCAGAAGGACTGTTCCTTCTCTTAGAGTTCATTCAACACCACCTGGTGTTAGTAACAAGACATTATTTGCATATGAAAGAAGAGGAAGAAGAGATTCCCTAGCTGGGCGTTCAGCGTCTCCTGCTCTTAGAACAAAACCTTATGCCTCATCATTTGGGGGTTTCAATTGTGTAATAAATAGTCTTTCTGCTACAACAAATACTTCTCATCCAAGGTCAAGTTTAGTACTAGTCAGTTCAAGTCCTGCTTCAGTGAGCATACCAACGTATTCTAGCTCAATGGCAGCCCCAAGGGCCTTTGCTTTCGTACTGTTCAACCAGGGTAGTCCCCTAAATCTAGCGCAACATGATGATATTCCATTAGTAGCCTTAAAAGGGCTATCGAAGTTTACTGGAGAAGGACAAGTGACACCTTTTGAGCATATTAGAGATGTGGTAGCATTGTGCAATGTACGTCATGTGACACAGGAAAATGTAGCTGTGAGATTGTTGGCTGCATTTTTCAAGAAGAAGGCATTGGAATGGTTTAGGAGCTTGCTAGTGGGTTCTATAGGGACATGGGATAAGCTTGGTGATGAATTTACTATATTTTTTGAGAAAAAATATGATCACCTGTCTTTGGTAGAGCAACTAACAACCATCAAAAGAGCCTCGCAAGAACAAATGACAGACTTCAATACCCGTTTTCAAAAGACTTGGAACAGAATACCTGCTACGGTAAGGCCTTCTGCTGATTATGCATTTTTATACTATTTGAAAAGTTTAAATAGTGATATTTCAATCATGATACAGTCCATGGGGGGTATTTCCTTACCTCAGGCTTATAGCATAGCTATTAAGGTAGAGAATAGTCTTATTCAAGCAGGCAAGTTAGCACTTAGGCCACCTATGCCCTATTTTCCTGAAATTCAATCAAATATGCCATTACAAATGCCATCTTTAGCCCCTTTACCCACTCTTGTAGCCTTACCCGTTGTTCAGAGCCAAGGAGTGTCAGCTTCAAGACCATCAAATGAATTACAAGAGGTTAATTCTAGTTAGCACAAGATAGAAATCATTTTACAAACCATAGGAAATGAGTTGACCAGCATGAAGAAACAATATCAAGGGGCAAGGCTGAATTTCCAATAGCAGAACCAACCACAAGGCCAAAATACATACCAGTCTTATCAAAATCAGGGATACCAGTACCAGTAAAATAGGCAACCCTATCAAGGTGGTTATTAGATACAAAATGTCAATCAAAGACGAGTCGAATCTTATAACCTAGCTCCTCTCAATGCTGCAAGTCCAGTGAAGGATATGGTTCCAGCCCAGAATAACTTTGTGACAGAAAGTGAAGGGTGTCATTCATGTAATCAAGCACATAACCCATCCTCATGCTCAAATGGGGTAGTTAATCAGGCATCTATGGCCTTGAATGTTGTCAGTCCACAGTCATATGCACCTGTTGATATACCTGAACAACAACTGGATATGCATTTCAATGAGACTGCATTTTTGAATTGGCAGAATGAAGAGTTCTGTAGTGTGAATGTTGATTCACCAATTGGAGCCAATACATGAGCTAAGAAAAGAGCTCTAGAGGTGGAGCACTCAACTGATAGAAGTGAGGGGCCTGCAACTGCAGGAGCATCACCCACACCTGTTTTAAATATACCAAAAGGAGCTGCGGCCTTGCCTGTTAAGGAGCAGCCTCATAAGACTAAAGAACCGGCTGGTGCCAAAGGACCTCAGAAGGTAACTTCAGCTATGCCTTATAACATCGTGGACAGTATGAAGAGGATGAGCGTGAATATGACCATGTGGGACTCCTTAAGAATTCCAGGACATGCTGATCTACTTAAAAGGGCTCTGGTTGAGGATGTAAATCCTGAACAAGTTGCTATTGATTCCTAAAGAGTCATGATGGCTAATGATGATCAAGAGAAAGTTGCTAATCCCAGTAGCAAAAGGGAGTTTGCGACTCAAGGTAAGAACGTGAGACCTTCTCCGTTCTATGTTTTGTTGATTATTGGAAAAAATTTAGTGCATAATTGTATGGTAGATAGTGGCGCTACCTGCTCTGTGATACCCAAGCAAGTAGCTGATCAATTAGGTTTAAAGTATGAACCCTTAGAAAAGGGATTAGTCCAGATGGATGGCTCATCTGTTAATATAGTAGGTCTTATCAAAGATACTAGCTTAATTCTGCATGCCTGCCCTAATTTTTCAATTTTCCTAGACATTTATGTGGTAGACGTGCCTCCATATTATGGGTTATGTTTGTCAAGGGAGTTTACAGCTAAAATAGGGGGATACCTTTTGTCTAACTGGTCTCACATGTTATTCTGTACTAGATATGGAACTAGAGTAACCATTAAGTCTAAGCTACTTGCAAAAGACAATATAGAACCTTATGTGCCCAGTGCAATGAATGCCAATTGTGTAATTTTTGAGCAAGATGAGCATGTTGTTGTCTTTGATCCTCGCATTGCTATCGATGACATTCCATACTTCTAGATGAGTGGGTAGTAGGCCAGACTTCTAGCGCTAAGAGTGACTTGGTGTCAGATGCTGGTATGGGCAACTACATGTTTCAAGAAGCTGATACAATGATGCCTAACCTAGTTAAGGAGTCAGGGAATGTTTGTGATCAGCAAGATGAAGTTTTGCAAATATTTTTTGATGGCTCAAGGAGTAGGCATGGTGCTGGTGGGGGTGCGTTATTAGTTTTCCCAAGAGTTGAAAGATATTATGTAGCCTTTAGGTTTGCATTTTCATGCAGTAATAACACAGTAGAATACAAAGGTCTCATTCAAGGGCTGGAATGGGCAAGGAAACATGGAATTAAGTGTTTGAAGGTGTATGGGGATAGTGAATTGGTAGTAAATCAAGTTAGAGGTCTGAACACTGTTAAAAATAATGTTCTTAAATTGTATAAGCACAGGGTTTGGGACCTCATTGAGGATTTTGAGGCCTTTAATATTATTTCAATTCCAAGAAATTAGAATCAACTTGTTGATAGATTAGCAGTTGTGGGAGTTGAGTTTGATATTCCGAACAATGTAAACAAGGAGTCTAATTAGTAGCATATCAAGGTTATTATCAGGCCTTTCATTCCCAATAACAATGTTAACTGGCAGGTCTTTGAGAGCGATGAGCAGATTCTACAATTTCTACTTGAAGAAGACATGTTTGCAGTATCAAACCAGGAGAGAATCAAACAGTAGTATGGAGACCAGGTACTACAATTAAAGAACAACAAGTTGCCTAAAATTCTGGTTACCTTAGAAATTATTTTTAACTCTGATGATCAAGTTAAAAGTAATAAGGCCAATTTACTAGTTCAGCAAGATCATTATGAAGACTTAGAAATTGCACCCAAGAGAAGCCTCAGGATAGGGAAAATAAACACTGCTATTGAAAAGCGGCCTTTTTTGCAATTATTCCAAGAATTCATTGACATATTCGCTTGGAAATATAGAGATTTGAAGGGATTTGATCCATGTCTTGCATGACATACAATAGAATTGGAGCCAACGGCCAAGCCCATAAGGCAAAAACATAGGCCAATTAATCCCAAACTGGAGCCACTAATGCAGAAAGAGGTCTTCAAACTTATAGAGAGTGGGATTATCTTTCCCATTAAGCATACTAGCTGGGTTGCAAATCTAGTTCTTGTCAGGAAGGATGAAGAGCTTAGATTATGTGTAGACTTCAGAGATTTGAACAAATCTTCGTTGAAGGACAGGCACCCTCTTCTGTCTATGGAGCAAATTCTTCAATGTGTGTCAGGTTCTAAACGTTTTTCTTTACTAGATGGGTATTTTGGTTATAACTAGATTTTGGTAAAGGAAGAAGATCAATTTAAAACTACCTTCACTACCAAGTGGGGTACAATGGCCTATAGGAAAATGCCATTTGGTTTGTCTAACATTGGAGCAACCTTCCAAAAGGCTATGGACATGGCCTTTAGCAACTTGATGTATAAGTTTATTTTAGTATATCTTGATGATATCACTGTCTATTCCAAGAAGGAAGCTGATCACATTTACCATTTGAGGCAAATTTTTGAACATTGTCAGGAGTTTGGTATATCATTAAACCCCAAGAAATGTGTTTTCTCTGTCCATGAAGGAAATATTCTCAGGTATGTAGTATCTAAGAAGGGAATCACAGTGGATCCTAAAAGAGTGGCAACAATCTTAGAGCTGCCTTTACCTCCGCATAAGAAGGGACTTCATAGTTTCATTGGCCATATTAATTTTGTTAGAAGATTTCTTCCTAATATAGCAGCCTTACTAAAACCCCTTACAGCTATGTTAAGGAAGAGTACAGAGTTTAGGTAGACCCGAGAAGCAAGGGATAGTTTTCAAAAGATCAAGGAGGCATTAGCTTTAGCCCAAACATTAGTCAACCCATATTTCAGTAAGGATTTTACCTTGTATGCTTTTGGTAGTTTTGATGTAATCTCTACAATCTTGGTGCAAAAGGGTGTAGAAGGGTTGGAGCAGCCCATTGCTTTTTTCAGTAAAGGTCTGGAAGACTATGAGCAGAAGTATACCTTTGTAGAGAAACATATGCTGGCTGTTGTGAAAAGTTTGAAGAAATTTAGACATCTATTGTCTCACAACAAAATTCATCTTCTAGTGGCACATTCTAGCGTAAAGGAATTCTTACTCAGCAAATATTTAAGTGAAAAACGGGTTGGATGGATCATGAGAGTTATGGAGTATGATGTGGATATCTAGGTCACTAAACTGGTAAGGGGTAAGGGTTTATGCCAGCAACTGGCTAATGAATATTTCCCAACATTAGAAGATCAACGAGACTCAGTTTTGGTCAATATTGGGACATCAGATGATGAAGCTACCAACTAGTTGCGGGAAATGTCACATTTCTTGAGAACTGGGGAATGTCCACCTAATCTAAACAGAACAAAGAGGAGGTACTACTGACTTTAGTCTATTCCCTTTGTCTTGATTGATGATGTGTTGTATAGGAAGGATCACAGTGGAGTGTTGCTCAGGTGCATTAATAATGATCAAGTGGATAAAATACTACATGAGTTCCATGATGGACCCTTTGGAGGTCACTATGCAGCAAGGACAACAGCCTATAAGATTTTAAGAGTAGGCTATTATTGGCCTAACTTTTTCAGAGATGCACACACATATGTCAGGAGATGTTCCAAATGTGCCTTGTTTTTGGGCAAGGAAAATCTTGCTGCTTTGCCATTGCAACCAGTTCAGATAGAGCATTTTTTTATGAAATGGGGAATTGACTTCATAGGGGAAATTAACCCACCCTCAAGTGTAGACCATCAGTGGATTATCACAACAACATATTACTTTACACGATGGACAGAAGCTTTGCCTCTAAAGGAAGCCAATGAATTAGCAGTGCTAAATTTTTATGAAGACATGGTTTGCAGATTTGGAGTCCCAGATTCTATAGTTTTCGACAATGCCCTAGCATTTGTTGGTTTAAGGGTCATTGATTGGGAATTGAAGAAGGGCATTTATTTGAACATAAGCTCCAATTATTATCCTTAGGGCAACAGACTTGTAGATTCCACTAACAAAAAATTGATTAACATTATCAAAAGGACATTGCAAAGCAATCAGAGGGATTGGCATGCTAAGCTAAAAACTACTCTTTGGGTAGACAGAATCACACCTAAAAGGGTGATTGGGAACCTGCCTTACATGTTGGTGTACAGTAAAGAAGCGAAATTACCTATCTCTACTGAGTTGCCCGCCTTGCACATTGCCAATTAGCTGGTCCTATTTGAACAGTCTGACCCACTTGCCTTAAGATATACTCAGCTGATGGAGTTAGAAGAAGCTAAGAATAAGGCTATGAAGAACATGGAACATCAGAAAATCTTAACTAAGATAACATTTGATAAGAAAACTAGATCAAGAGATTTCATGGTAGGAGATCTTATGTTGAAATGGGACATTCTAAAAAGTAGGCCAGACCATCACACCAAGTTTGATAACATATGGACGGGTCCATTTATTGTCAAGTACTGCAAGGAACACAATGCTTACCAACTGGCCACAATTGAGGGTGAGGTGCTTCCTATCCTAGTCAATGGGATACACCTCAAGCCTTGTTTTGAGGTTTGATAAGTTCAACATTGTACATATTAGGTTAGGTTTTATGTTTCCCTAAGTGTCGTTTCAGCACAGTAAATAACATCTCTTCAGTTTCTCTTGTTTTTGTCATTTTGGTAACCTGTGGTGTTCTAAGGGTCTCAAGCAAGTTTTTGCCATGCACATACTCTTTTGATTTTTTTTTCTGAGTTTTCCTAATGACTCCATGCCCAAAGGATAGGCCTAGGCTACTGGTTTCATGTTTACCAGGAAAACGTCTAGCAAAGGTCACCAGAAATGTTACCTAATTTTCATCCTTAGGCTCAATCAAGTAAGGCATCTATGTTGTAGATGTTTGTAAAGGACAGATGGGATGTTTACATTGAGGGTTACTTCATGCATTTGATGACATTTCATAGGGAATTCAGTTAAGAGGCCTTCTTTGTTGGGAATATGCCTTAAATGTTATAGGCCCAGCCTCCATTAGAGCGAGGTCGACATGACATCTTTACTATCTAGCCGACTAGTAGCTCAGATACATTATGTTTTGTTTCTGTTTTGAACAAGTCATTGTGACTTAGTCTTTGTCTTGTTGAATGTGTTCACTGAGGAGCCTATTGATGTGACAAGAGGGGTTCAGTGTGACCTCTCATCGCATGGATTTCTTTGGCCAATAGGCCATTCAATCATCATTCTGGGAGACTCACGGTGACCACGGGCTTTGGAATAACCTATAGCGCTCGGTGAGAAGTCCCAACAAAGAGTTAAATTCTCACTGACAGCAGATGATGGCAAGTCACTGAGGAAACTCTCACCGGAGGAAGCACTGTCGATAGGAAGTCCCAGCGACGTGAGAAAGTCACACTGACTGGACACTTCAGGGTGAGTGAAGGAGCTCGCTAAGAAGTCTTAGCGAGAATGGAATGTCTTGGTGACAACAGGAGGGGTTCGGCAGGAGTCTCCCCGATAACAGGTGTCTTGCCTAAGAAGGTTTCTGCCATCGACATAAGATGTGCCTTCGACATATGGTCTTGGTGACAAGCAGGAGTCTAGCCAAAAGACGTGAGTTAGGGAAGATTAGTGTTCTCGGCAAAGGGTCTGGCTGATAGGCCAAAGTTTAACCGATAGAAGATAAGGAATCCTCGACATGAGATGTTATTTTTGACAAAGGAAGGATGGGTCACCGTGAAGTCTCAGCAATTCCCTAGGGTCTTGCCGATGTAGAATGAACTAGAGCAGAAAAGGAGAGAACGACAGGGAGTCTCGCTAGGAGTCTTCCCGACTTTCCATGGTCTCAGCCAAGGAAGGAAATAAAGAGCTCAATAGGACAAAGTGCGGCGGGGTAACATCGACAGACTCTTTCTGATATGTTTTTTAATATCAAGTTTGAGGAGACTTCAGGAGGAGGCTATACACTTGGTATGATGTCTTACCAATGAGCGTTTATTTTGGCAGCCAAAGAGGCAACATCGGTATGAGTTCTAAACCTCAATAAAGACTCTCGTCAATATATCCATGCTACGCCAATAGTTGTTGAATGATGTAATCACATCGGCAAGACACTTTAAGTGTCTCGCTGAGATGTGATTCTTTTCAAAATACTTTTGACCAGCTGCATAGCCGTGTGGAAAGCACTCGACCAACCAGGGGGAGCAGAGGCGAGTCGTGGCAGAATGGAGAATGTCAACGCAAAATGAATACAACGTGTGTCTATTGTGGACTCAAATGCATTCAAGGCGCTCAACAAGGGGATTCAGTAGGTGGACACAAGGACTAGAAGTAAATACATCTAGTAGCTTCAAAAGATCTAAGGGGTTTTTTTAGGTAGTTGCTCTTCAATGACACACACAGCAAGGACACATAGGTTGCAGCATTAATTTTGATCAAAAGATCTGAGGATTGATCTTTATGAGCCAGATATTTTTGTAAGCTCTAAGGGGGCCGACACAGTCTATATATAAGGCTTTTTTTCCTTTTTGTAATCAGTTCGAATTATGCATTCAAGGGAGTTAGTGATTTTTTTTATCAATCCTTTCTCAATTAATGTATTTTTTTGTAACTCAATGAAAATCTAAAATGCAAAATAGAGTTCACCTTGAAAACACGTACTAATTCTCTTACCACTCTCATTTTTGTATGTTAGCTTATGTATGTATCCTCTTTAACAATGCTTTTCTAATTCTGTATTCATACCCCAAAGCTGTGAAGTTTGTTTCTTCCTCCTTGAGATATGTATGTAGATCAAACCTGTCAAGAGTGATGCATAAGACTGAAAGGGTTGTGTGAATAAGTAAATAAATTGCAGTTAAGTTTTCTCAGTGTGTTGTATCTTTTTTTCATTTCCCGATTTCTCATCAAATTCGGTGTATCACCATAGGAATAGTTTAGTTTAGTTTCATCTTATGTATGCACTTTTTCTCCCTTTACCTCACAAATACCATTAGTTTAGGTGATACCCAAAGGAAGCAGGCCTTCTCCAGAGGTTCATTCAACTATAGGTGACCCACAACCTTGAAATGATCCCATGTTGCTCTAGAAAGCTCAGTTTTGATCTTTGTGCATAGGGTGCAAATTCTAGGTGACAACACTACTCTACCTCTCGTGTGACATGTGTGATCTCTCTGAGCATATCCATTGTCAAGGTACCCTTAGCCACTCTCTATAGTCTTTTAGCTAAGGTCTCTACCTACTCACACCTTTGTCTCATGGTATCTCTCCCTGGTGTCAGAGAGGTGATCTATGCCTATGTCTGAGCCTGTGCCTGTTCATGTGCCTGTATCTATGTTTGGGCATGTATCAACTATGCCTATAAGGTCTACACCTATGTTTGTATGGTAGCTATCTATGCCTGCTACTGGTGGGAAGGTAAATGAATATGAATCTATTGCAGTCTAGAAAATATAGTGGATATCCTCCTTTGAGTCACTCTCGCATCCAATATCGGCCCTACACCTCCACCACCTCCATCACTCCCATCTCCATCTCCATCATCACTATTATCTCTCTCCTCCTCATCATCACCTCCTCCACCCCTTCTCTATCTCAATGCTTGATCATCATCTAATGAGGGTACTAACTCATCTAGACTAGATATCCTCAAGAAAGGATGTGGAAAGAAATAATGTGCATACTCCTCTAACACTACAACCTCTATGATCTTTGGATGATACTCCCATGTAATTTCCTATAATTTGAGGTACTCCTCACATGCTACATCATATGATAGGGAGGGTCTCCACTCTGGTATGTACTGTAATCTTCGTGCATATAAGGTAACTCCCTAAGGCATACCCTACACTTGTCCGTACTATCAAAGCACTCTCATCAAGATAAATCTCTCTATCAAAAACTATATCCTCCCAATCAAATATCTAGCAGTGCACACATACAACATCTCAGTATCATCTTCCAACCACTATTCGTAATCTAAATAGGGCCTCCATGTCATAGTATCCAAATCATCCAATACTCGTCTCCAGTACTCTAATTTTCCCTTCTTATGCTAGACAACTAGACTTATATATCCAAAAACATATGGTCGAACAGTCAGAAAAACTCTATCTACTACTAGACAAGTAATGGTTATGTGCTCACATGCCCATATCTATAGCAGTGTCACCGCAGCTAACAAACTAGCCCCTCTGAGATATACTACCTAATGAACATCATGGTACAAGTGAGCTAGCATACAAGATCTCCATGCATATCGAGTCCTCTGAGTAATCATACTCTCCAATATCCAACCCAGCCAACTGATAGTCCCTTCGACCTATGGTTGAGACATAGAAAACCTCCAACAAAACCAGAAAGAACACATGGTAGTGGCACATATGAATCAACCATCTCCCACCATGGAATCTCATATCCACAAATTTTATCATTAGAAAAGACTCTCCTTAGTGCATCAGTACCCCCCTACTTTGTCAAATCATAAAAAGCCAACTCCCTAACCATTGGAATCATCAAAATATGATAAACATCCTCTAGAGTGATTGTCATCTCTATAGTGGCTAAATGAAAGGTGTTGTGGTCACTATGCCACCTCTCAACCAAAGCAGTCAAAAGTCCCCTGTTAATCCTATATTACACTATATCGATCAAAGAATTCAATCCACATCATGAAATCACATCTAAATCAGCCTACACTAGTTGTGGAATCATGTCTCAGGTCTTCGAGAATCACTCCCAAAACTGAAGGACTCTCAAAGTCTCCTATCATCAATAACATATCACAAATCAGAAATCTTATCAATCAGCCTATCAATCTAATTAGCTCTAATGAAATTTCAATCGAATCTCATGAGCATCTATCATTGATCCTCACCTATCATGAGGTCAATCATCTTTATCTATCCTATCATTGATCCTCACCTATCATGAGGTCAATCATCTTTATATATCCTATCATTGATCCTCACCTATCATGAGGACAATCATCATCATCCTATCATTGATTCTCATGTATCATGAGATCAATCATCATCAAATATTATCAACATCATCAAACCAACATCTGACAAGATCCTCAAACATCAAAAACAAGGAGTAAATCAACAAATTTCATCATTCTAGTGTCAATGTGCTACAATAGTGTTTCTATGCACTAGAAGAATGGATGCACTAGAAAATTTTATCTATGTGCCAAAATAGGGTCCCAAAGCGCTAAAACCCTAAGTGCACCATGACAATTACTAAATGTGCCACTCTGTGCCACCTATGCATCAAAACACTTTATGCACTACAAAATTCTATGGATGTGCTGATAAAATCTACCAATGCGCTAAATCAAGGTATGCACTAAAACCATGACTCAATGCGCTAAATCTAGGCATGGATGTGCTAATTTACCAGATGTGCTACATTATTCAACCTATGCACTAAAAAATCACATCTATGCGCTAATCTACTCGATGTGCTAGAACAATTACTAGATGTGCTAAAGTGGGTACCATATTCACCAAAATGTAAAAACTGAATTTCAAAACATGAAAAATGTGTGAAAACAACATTCAAAATTTAATGAAGATGTTTCTAGGGGTGTGTACCAGAGATCCATACGCAGTTGGAAGGTTGTGACGTCAAACACGCTTGAATCAGTGGGCTTGGATCGGGATCACCATCTTGCTCAATTTGCTTAAAGTTTCTCCAATCACTCTAATCTTCCAAATGCAAATGACTCAAATGAGCTTCTTTCACCTTTTTAAGGGGTAATTAAGTGGGATTTGAGTCAGATTTTTTTTTTCTAAACTAGGGTCTTAACTAATCAGCTAATCACCTGGCAGGTCACTATTTATTTTTTCAGGAGATAAATTGTCTCATCATCATAAAAATTCAAAAATTCACAAATTCCCTGATTTATCTCTTAAGGGGGCATATATTCATCATCACTCGAAAACCAGTGTCTAGGGCATATCAAAAAAAATTGTCAGCATTATTAGCAATTTTTTTTCTTTGAAGCAATGTGTAAACACATCACTTTAAAGAGGGGACAAATGTATACACCTAAAATTGGTTTGGATAATTAATTAATTAAATACAAGTTATTTAATTAATTGATCTTTATTTTGTCTACTTATAAATAAATTCTAAATTTATTTATATAGTTCATTTTCTATTTCTTCTAGTTTAAATCATATTCTTCTAATATTAATTAAATAAAAAAATTTAAATAGTTTGTTTCATTTAATTAACTTTCCTCTTATTAAATTTAAATGATAAATTTGAATTTAGTCACATGTCTACAATGTTTTCCTTCTTCGACCTCATCATGTGTCTCAAAAAATTGAATATTTCAAATATTTAATTTAGCATCATCCTCAACAAATTTCCAAACAACTTTGGGACACTTGGCTCTCTTCTTCCATTTATTCTTCCTCACACTTGGAAAAGTGTTCTATTAAAGGGAACACTCTCCTTGATTCTCTCTAACTTCTTCACTTTTGACCATTCATCTCTCCACATCAAATCCTGGTTGTTGGTTGCTACCACCTCATAATATGCCATGAAAAATCTATAAATATAACCTCATTCTACAACAAAAGGATCCCAATCTTGAGCAAGTATGCTTTGTAGAATTTTCTTTAGAGAATTTGTGAGCATTTAGCATTTAGAAGCATTTAATTTAGAATCATGGCTTTATCATTAGCTACATCTTAGTTTGCAATAGTTAATTACATCATTTTCATATCACTTTCATCAACTGCATCAAAACATCATTATCATAGCAACATTATCATTTATTTTATCAATCATGTATTAATAGATTTCTTGCATTTTTCAGCATCTTGTTCTTCAGGTTGTCATTCTAAAAGTCATAGTGCATACACAATCTGAGAGCCATTATGATTTAATGAATCCTTGGAGATAGAGAACAATGGGACAATTTTAGAGAGTTTGTTTGCTTCAATTCGATTAGATTGTTATTTGAATTCTCTAATATAATTTTTCATTGGTGTGTTGTATTTCTTTAATTTTCTTATTCACAAATTTACACCACACTAGTATTGTGGGATCACCCATTTTCTCACACATTTCACAGTATACACACACACACACATACACACACACCCACACACACACACATATATATATATATATACATATATATACATGTATATATATGTATATATATATACATAAATACATATATATACATATATACATATATAAATACATATATTCTAAATTTAAGATCCATTATTTGGCACTAAATATTATAGACAAATAGGTAAATTTTAAAAGAACTATTAGAAAATAAACCTTGAAGAACCACAGGAAAATGAGAGATGATCAAAACCCAAAATTAAATAGAACTTTTAAATAGGAGGAAAGAATATCATAAAAAATATTGATACAACACAAGCAATATATGTAATAGTTAGCTTATCAATTCTAAATTGGAGCCACATTATCTGGCACTAAATATTATAGAAAATTAGGGAAACTGTAAAAAAACTATTACAAATACATACATACACACACACACACACACACACACACACACACACACATATATATACACAATACTATATACATATACACACACACATATACATATATACATATATATATTTACATATGCATACATATATATATATATATATATATATATATATATATACATACATATATATATACATATGTATACATTTATGTGTGTATATATATATATGTATGTATATGTATATGTATATGTATACATCTATACAACTCACAGATTCTAAAGCACAACAATTTTAAAACCTCCAATTTTCTATAAAATAGACACAGAGCAAGCAATTCATACAATACTCTACTATCAAACTCGTAAACAATGATTTTGGCACCCTAAACGCTCTCTTGCACTTCTAGGGTTTTTCACCTAAAAGGAGAGAGATGGGCCAAAATGCTAATGTCTACACTCAAGATTAATGTAATGGGTGATGAAATATATCTAAATTCAATTTCCTAAGTGCAATAAATTGAAAAATAAAATGATTTATTAATGTAAAACCTAAGAAATACAAAGTGTTGGAAAACACATTATGATATGCAAACATGAACTAAATGACCTAGAAATGCAAATAAAACCAAATAAAAATTTGTAACAAAAAAGGTGTGCACCTGGAAGTGTGTTGTAGATTTGAAGCAACTTTGAAATTCTAAAAATTCTGATTTTTATGCCAACTGGGACACTTACGCCAGGCTGGGTGACTTAGTCTGAGATTAGGGAAACTAGTCCAGAGCTCATTTTGGCCAAATGGGTATCCATGTTGATTGTTAGGGCATGGGGGTTTGCCTTGGTCAAACCCATTTTAGGTAATTAAAACAAATGAAGAAAGAATATAATGAAGCATGAAACAATGAAGTTAATACTTTTCCATGATGTTTGATCTTAAATTTCTATAACAAGACATGAAGAATTTGCCCTTAAATGTCTTAGGAAGCTATCTTAATGACTTGTGATGATAAAAACATAGCTTTCTTGACTTAAAGGAGAAGATAGATGATGAATGAATGATGAAATATGTGTGAATGAGTTATGAGATGTAAATTATGTTTTAGACACTTGATTTTATGGCCAACTCACCGCATTTTCCCATTAATTGGATCCCCAAGGCCGACATGAAGAAAGAAAAAACTTAAAATCCAAAATTTTCTGCTCAAAACTAAAAAATGGGCCAAATTGGACTAAGTCACCAGGCTAGGTGAATTGGTCCCACTTGGTAGGGAGTAAGTCACCCAGATGGGTGACTTGGTCCTAGAGAGGGGATGGTTGGGAAGTGGAGAAAATATGCTTCTAGGTTATTCTAGTCAGGTCTTTGATCAAATTAAGCCTTGGGATGCACAATATGGGACAATAGGGGCCTATTAATGATGATGTTAAGAGTAATTAAGGCTTGGGACAAAGAATTCAATGTGACAGTGTGATTAAGTACACTTTACAACACTAAAATGAGATGCACATAGCCTAGGAAGGCACAAGAACCAATGTGAATGTGCAAGACACATTACAACACTAGTTTGAAATTAATTTTAGCTTACAAGCCTTATATATTGAAGTAATAATGTTATTAAACACATTTTATAATGTTGAACTATGGAGAAATAGGTTCATTAGGTCTAGAAAAGCATGAAATTCCATTACAAGACTTTACAACACCTTTACAAGGCATCGATAAATGCATTCACAAGGGTCCAAGACCTAGTGTGGATGTGAAAAACACCTCACAATTCCAACTCAAGGCCTCATTAAGTCCAATTTTTCATCAATTATTCCCAAATCAAGAAAATTTTGCACTTTTTGGCAACACATTAAGTCCCCACTTTAGTGAGAGGATGAAGTTGCTTCAAACTCACGCTAAAGTAACCATTCAAGAGGATTCCAATTGTACCAATATGGATGGAAAAGGATGATAAAGATCAAAGGAGGTTGTGCAAGCCCCCAAGATCCAAGATCCTAAGTCAAACTAACATGAGTACAAAAGGACACCCACAAGGTGAATGAGTTGCAGCAAGACAAGATACATGATCATATAATGGCAAGAACTAGAAGGAAATGAAAATAGGGTGGATCAAGCTTCAACCATTTTTCCAACATGTTGTGGAATAGACCTTGGATTTTTTGTTTCAAAAATAAATTGCATACTCACTCTGGGGCCACAAAACTCTTGGTTTTCCCCAAGGTGAGAAATCCCAAAAGGTGAGACACATACGACCGATATGTTCTCACAAACACATAGGTGGCTATGGGGAAAGTCATGTCACTGAATGGGATTCTTGCTCAACCATACCAAAGTTATACCTCCTGATAACTTTAATAGGGCACCACAAAAATGATCTTCGAGCTCTATGAGGTAAGCAAAACTTCATATGCTTGACATTCATAGACATTGTTAATGCAAGGTAAAAGGGATTTTGCTTAGTTCATGCAAGGTCTCATCTTAGGGAACATTGTACTTAATGTATCCAAGAAAGGATGTGCCAAATCAGTATCACAGTCTTGGAGGGAATCAAGCCTAATGACTCCACCAAGAAAAGGATGCTTTGCAAGAAGAAAGAAATCATGCAATGAAATTTGAGTCTCGATGTACGCTCCCACTTTAAAGCGGTTGCGAACACTAGTACTATGAGAAATTTATTTAAATTAGAAGGAAGACATGTGAGCTTACTTAGAAAGCCTTATGCAAAGTCATATGTTTTCGATAAGCTACATCATGAAAAAGGTAGTATTTCACATGCGAGCCAACTTAAGGCATGTCGTGCACATCCCAAGCTTGCTCTTATATGTTCATGAAAGGTTAATGACATGTCAAAATAGGAAACAACAAGTGATATACGAGGACAAGGATACCTAACCCCTTTCCCCCACTTAGTTTAGGACAAAGGTGAGCCTAAATGATTAATGAAATACATGGTAGAGTGAAAATCGGTATCAATTAGAGGAATTAGGTGCCCCCACAGAAGGAAGAAGACCAAACTCTTGAAAACTGTTGGATTTTACTACTTAAAGACTTACATCCATTAGTGGAGTGACCATGAAATCTATGATATGTGCAAAAAAAAGTCTTGTAATAGAATTTCTTGAAATTTTTTGGAGGAAGGGTGATCAAGTGATCTTGGAGAAGTCTTGACAAGATATCTTCTTGATTAATGGTAGAAGGTCATCTTGTAATTTGTTACAAGGATACTCCTTGCTTAGATGTACAAGATGTCAAACCTATGCAAGACTATTTAGATTGTGATATTTTGGGATCTCCTTTACAAAAGGGTGTAAAATCTAACGAATTCAATTGATTAGTGTTTTGTGTGATGACATTGACATTAAGCGAAGATGCATCGATGTTGAGTGAAGGCTTGGAAATTTCTATCAAACAACAATAACCAAGACCATGTGTTGTTTTCTATGTAATAGGATCTATAGGGTTGTAGATTCCTTGTTTGTGAGCACCACATCCTTTTCCACTATAGCCAAGTTTCTTCATAAGTTCATAACCTTTTCCATAAAGCTTTTTCATTTCTTTTGAATCAGGTGGTTGTTCATTGTTGTGTTTGTAAAATGTGGTTGTGTAATTGGTTGTGTTTTGATCTAAAGTGGTTGAGGCAGATGCTTTCAAAGGTTCGTTCATGAGTGGTGGTGTGAAGTATAAGGAACCCCAATCATTGTCTAATAGATTCATGAATGATTTGTTCAATATGTTGTTGTTTGTCTTGTTTTTGCACACGTTCTACTTGTATAGTTGGTGTTGGTGTGTTTAAATGATTTGATTTGTTTTTCTCAAGGTTCAAACAACAATTTTGATTAGGGTCAGCTTCAAGGATGTGTACTGTGTTGTTGTAGATGTATTTCATTTTATGATGAAGAGTGGAACACACACCATTCATTTCATGAATCCATGGTATTCCTAAAAGAAGATTATATGAAAGATCATGAGGCATGATATGGATTGGTGTTTGCAATGTGACCACTCAAACTATAATAGGTAAAGTGATCACACCAAGTGGTTCCTTTTCTTCATTTTCAAAGCCTTTAATAGATAAATAATTGGGTTGAATTTGTGATCTATCCACATGAAGCCTGTCCAAGAGGTTTACGCTACACACATTAAGAGTGGAGCCATTTTCAACAAGGGTTTGCTTTATCCTTATTTTTTTGTATTGAGATAGGATTATGAAAGCTTCATTTTCTTTTTACACATCCAAAGGGGGGAGTTCACTTTGGTGGAAAATAATGTCAACAATCAATCCTTGAATTATAGCTGCTATGTCATTTAGGTGCGCATTAGAAGGGATAGGAACTTGTTGTAAAGTCGTTGAAGCATAGTGTAATAGGTACGTGAATTATAAAGAAGGTCCCAAAGGGATATCTTGGAAGGAGTATTCTTACATTGTTCGACAAGATCATACTCCCTTATGTGTGAATTTAATCAAGGAGCACTAGGAAATATGGGATTAGGTAAAGGTAATGTTGTTGGGGTGGGTTGTTGAGGTCATGGATTGTTTCTAGTGTAGTGTGTGTGAGCAACAACATCATGCTTAGGTGGGTAAAGGGTAAACTCAGGTTTAGGTGGAGGTGGAGGTTGATGTGATGAAGAATAAAGAATGAGTTCAAGTTGGCATTTAGTTTGTTAATTGTGTGAAGGGGTAGAGGATTAGAGGGTTCTTAGGATGTCCCACAAGGTATGTATGAGGTATATTGATCAAGGGGGGTCTAATGGACACTTGTGCATTCATAACCTCAGTTGTCTTGGTTTGATATATCTCTAAGGAAGGGAAATCTAGGGTCACCTTTTTATCTAAGGAAGAAACATTATTATTGTCATTTTCTTGCACCATGATATTCTCCCTAGGAGAAGAGTTTTCAGGAGAACAACAAACCAAATGTTCTTGACATTCAAAGGTTGGTTCTTCTAAAAGGAATTAATCACAAGTAGGGGAATGATCAATGGTGGAATTCTCTTGCTCAAGAAGGGTTTCACTAGATAAAGGGGGACAATTAAGATCTTCATGACCATCATCGATTGTGTTTTCTAACAACAAAGTATCTTCTTCACAACTATGAGAGATTCTAGGAGAAGAACAAATGTTAGTTTCATGATTATCGATGGTTGTATTGTTTTTTTTAAGAAGAATTTTGTGAGGTGAAGGGGGGCAACTAAGATTCTCATGATCTTCACAAAATAGGTTTTCTAACATCAAAGTATTATCTTCACAACAAGGATACATGCTAAGAGAAAAAAAAATTGTCATGTCATGATCATCTAAGGTTGTGTTATGTTGGTTGTGAATGTTTTGTCCACTAAGAGAGGTAAAAGGAGGGAAACAACTAGGATTCTTAAAACTCTCATTAATTGATTCTTCTACCATAATATCTTTGTCACCAAGAGGAGAGATATTATGAGAAGAACAAGTATGATTGTTAGGAATGGCACAAGTTGTAGTCTCTTTCACTAAAAAATTCTCATAGGGAGGGGATAGGAAATGTTTCATAACATGTCTACATATGTAAGGTACTAAGATTTTTTGAATAATAATAAAAAGCACATGTAACCATTTCATGCCACATTTTAGCAATATGAACAATGGATATGCAAAGATAAAAAACACTATTATTCAATGTATGCAACACCTTAAGAATGTAAACAATGTATATGAAAGAATGAAAAGTAATTTTACCAAACTAATACAAAGTGTTATGAATAGAAATATTGTATATGAAAAAGTGAAAAGTACTTTTATCAATGTTATGCAAAATTTTAGAAATGTGAGCATGTTTAGATTTAATTATGCTTGTAATGGAAATGATTTGAAAAATGACTACCCTAAGCTGATGTTTTTGAGCTAAATGCATAAAAAAAATGATCCCAAAACTTTCTATACTTATATCATATCATACTAGGAGGCTTAGAAAGCACATAAATGAGGTTTTTGATGTTGTAACAAATAATGAAAAATCAGGACTGGGCGACTTGAGAGTGGCGAATTAGTCCTAGTTAGGGTTTTTTTTCAAAATTTCTAGAAATTTTTAATGGATTTGGATGCTTTAGATGTGGTATGATGAAAACCTAAGAGGAAAATGAAAATGTGTAGAAAATTTTCATGATCTTAGATGTAAAAAATGCAACCTAAATGCACTTTTTATGAATGCAACACTTGAGACCTAGCATGCAAATTAATCCATTCAAACCATAATGCAAGATCAATGCAAGGCTAGATCTATGATAAACTCCAAATAAAAAAAGAAAAGTATTCAAAAGTCAAGTTCACCAAAATGTAAACAATGATTTTGGCACCCTAAATGCTCTCTTGCACTTCTAGGGTTTTTCACCTAAAAGGAGAGAGATTCACCAAAATGCTAATTTCTACACTCAATATTAATGTAACGAGGGATGAAATTTATCTAAATGTAATTTCCTAAGTTCAATAAACTAAAAAAGAAGATGATTTATTAATGTAAAACCTAAGAAATACAAAGTGTTGGAAAGCACATTGTGATATGCAAACATGAAATAAATGACCTATAAATGAAAATAAAATGAAATAAAAAGTTGTAAGACAAAAGGTGTGCACCTGAAAGTGTGTTTTAGACTTGAATCAACTCTGAAATTCTAAAAATTATGATGTTTATGCCAACTAGGACACTTACGCCAAGCTAGGCGACTTAGTCCCAAATCAGGGAAATTGGTCCAAAGCCTATTTTGTCCAAATGGGTATCCAAATCTACAAAAAATTCTGAAAAATAAGTTTAGTGGGGCTAATTCACCACTAGTGGTGACTTAGTCCACTTCTAAATCTCTAAAAATTCAAAAGTGGAAATGGAAGCCCTAGGTCTACATTCTGGTTTCTCACAGGTGTCTACTTTTGAAACTCTGGTTTTTGGGTCTGAAGGTGACTTTTTGTTGGTATTTTGGCTAGGTCAAAAAAGAGATCCCTTCAATAAATATTCAACCTTATCTTCAATGATCTTCAAACCCTCAAAGTGCCTAAATTTGCAAACACACAAAGAGAGAAGGAGAAAGTGTTGATTGTTACGGCATGGGGGTTTGCCTTGGTCAAACCCCTTTTAGGTAATTAAACCAAATGAAGAAAGAATATAATGAAGCATGAAACAATGGAGTTAATACCTTGTCATGATGCTTGATCTTGAATTTCTACAACAAGACATGAAGAATCTACCCTTGAATGTCTTAGGAAGCTATCTTAATGACTTGCAATGATAAAACCCTAGCTTGTTTGACTTGAGGGAGAAGATTGATGATGAATGAATGATGAAAGATGTGTGAATGAGTTATGAGATTGATGAAGGGTACTCCCCTTACAATATAAAACTCACAAAAACAACAGATAATGGGACAAACGAGATGCAAGAAGGAAAGCAAATATTTTCTATTATCACTGAAATGAAAATGAAATTACAACACTATATTTGCCATCACATGGGCTTTTTTATTACATAAATCTTCAAATCTACAAATCAGAGCCAACATCTACTCTGCTATGCACCCCCCTCTGTAGTTCCCCTTTACATCATTTATTTGGAAGGTATAACTGCCCCATATTCTTCTAGAAAGTGTAACTACCCTAGAATCTTCTAGAAAGCATAATTCCTTAGGAAGATATTTTGAAATTTTATTAATTTTGGTATTACAACTTCATAGGGCCATAAATTTTGATCTGACTGTTGGATTTTCTATTATAATACCTTTTCAGAAAGGGCTCTGGAAATCTTATACTTTAAATTAGGGCCTAAAGGCCATCCACTTTTGTTTTCCACCAAGTTTCAGGCCCATCTGGAGCCTCTAAGTGCCTCAAAATTAACCCTGAAGATTTTACAAGGATTTTTGAAAATTAAAATTTTAATCTCTCAAATGAAAAATAGTTTTGAAGTAATTTCTTTGTGATTGGCTTCAACTTACCATTTTGGAGGTCTGTGTAAGATTTGTGTGCCCAACTATGCATAAATGCAAACTTACAAAAATAGTAGCCCTACCAAACTTAGCCCTTATTGAAAAGAAACATTTTTTTTTTGGGTGATGCAAGATTACTCTTAAGCTTGGATGCTCCTGCATTAGAGATGTAACTTAGGGTTTAGAGACTTGATTTTATAGGAAAAACACCTCATTTCCCCATTAATTGGATTCCCAAGGCTAACATGAAGAAAGAATAAACTTAAAATCCAAAATTTCTCACTCAAAAACTCAAAAATGGGCCATATTGGACTAAGTCGCTAGGTTGGGTGACTTAGTCCCACTTGGTAGGGACTAAGTCACCCAGATGGGAGAAATGGTCCCATAGAGGCCATTTTTCTAGCTGGATGGTTGGGAAGTGGAGAAAACAAGCTTCTAGGTTGTTCTAGTTAGATCTTTGATCAAATTAAGCCTTGGGATGCACAATATGGGACAATAGGGGCCTATTAATAATTATTTAAAGATTAATTAGGGCTTGGGATAGAGAATTCAATGTGAAAGTGTGATTAAGTACACTTTACAATACTAAAATGAGGTGCACATAGCCTAGGAAGGCACAAGAACCAATGTGAATGTGCAAGACACATTACAACACTAGTTTAACATTAATTTTAGCTTACAAGCCTTCTATATTGACATGATAATGTTATTAAACATATTTTATAATGTTGAACTAGGGAGAAATAGGCTCATTAGCTCTACAAAAGCATGAAAGTCCATTACAAGACTTTACAATACCTTTACAAGACATCAATAAATGCATTCTCAAGGGTCCAAGACCTAGTGTGGATGTGAAAAACACCTCACAACACCAACTCAAGGCCTCATTAAGTCCAATTTGTCATCAATTATTCCCAAATCAAGAAAATTTTACACTTTTTGGCAACACAAAACCAACACATATATATACACACATACACACACACACACACATACACACATATATATATACATACATACATATATATACATATATACACATATATAGTCACATATATATACTTTGTGAATCTTTGGTTTTATACACATTTTGTACAGTTAGTTCCTTGGTATGTTTCTAATTGATTTAACTTCAAATCCTTATAAATAGGATGGTGTAGATTGTGAACGGTATGTGGAAATCAATGCTTTGAAACATACATAGATACATATATGCATATATATATATATATATATATATATATATATATATATATATATATATATATATATATATATATATATATATATTGAGGACAAATAGAGAAATTGTATAACATGGATGACAATAACACTTAAGAGCCACTAAACTACTATAGACTAATTGAAGAATAAACAAAGCATACATCTAATTAGGTTGAATGTACATATGCATATATGTTTATGCATATGCATATTCATATGTATATACATATATGCATATCTATATGTAAATGTATCTATGCATATGAAATGCATTTTTGGTGGAGAGTGTAACAAATGGAAGGTACGATGCATTTTTTTCTTCCCTGGAGAGTGCAATGTTGTTGTTTCTTATGTGTATGCATCATTCCTTCCTTCATTGCACCCTCCATCTAAAATAGCTTCACTTTTTTTTATTGCAAATGCATATATACATATACATATGCATACACTTATCAAACAATGCTACAAAGTGTAACAACAAATTTGAAGATCTAAGATTGAGTGTAATTGATGAACAAACTAACCATGCATGTAGAAAAGGCCCAATATAATTCCCCACAACAAAAAAGGAAGCAAGCAGCATACCTACAGGACTGGTGCCTAAGAGTTGTCCAATAGCCTAGAGACAACTAGATTCCTTTATGTGGAACTGAAAAAAAAAAGAATAACATGAAGAATAGTTTGTTATGGTGAGCTTCAAATAGATGTGGAAGAATGAATATCAGGAAACATATTGATATAAGACATAACATGTTCCATACAAACAAAATAACCACAACAATTAACACTTTATTATAAGTAGCTTCAAACAAATCAGGGAAAAAGAAATCCATGAAACATATTGGTGCAAGATAAGCATTCTATGATACAGTTGTAAGAGATGTTAGCAAAACACTTAAGAAGTAGACATAACTAATAGATGAATGAGAAAAGAATATGATGAAAAAAAATGGAGAATAGAAGAGGGCAATAACCTATACAAAATGCTATGAAACCAGCACCACAATGGCTATTTCAACAATGCAACTTAATCAAATTATATTTTCCCACACTACGACATTCAATATTCCATTTACTTCGGCTAACCACATTTACTTCATCTTCCCCCATCGTACAACAATGGTAGAATGCATTAACCCTCACATGAGAAAACACTTACCATTCAGGTTTTACGTATTAAGGACACCAACTCCACCACCACCAACCCACGTAATTACCAAGCTCCATGTCACCACAAAAATTCTCAGTCAAGTTGCAAGTGGCCGGGACATCTCCGACGCTAGAAAATCAAATTCATGGCTGGGCTGACAAAAATCCTGGAGGAAACTTCAAATAAATAGCCTACTTTCCAGGACATCTTTGGTGCTTCCTATGATTCTTAAGTTTTTTTCTAATAGTTGTTTTAAAATTTCCCTATTTTGTCTATAATATTTAGTGGTAAATAATGTAGCTTGAATTTTGAATTGACAAGCTAGCTGTTACATAGAATTTTTTGTTACACTTTATCTAGACAATGACAGAATTTCTGGTAAGCAGGAATATGCTACAAACTCAAATCTATACATGCATTTCACTAACCTATTAGAAAACCACTTAACAGTCAAAAGAAAATGAGAGATGTTTCAAAACCCACATTAAATAGAATGTTAAAATATGGAGAATAGAATAGGAAAAGTACAATAATGAATAGTTTGGTATGGGGAACTAGAAAAAAGAATATCATGAAGAATAGTTTGTTATGGGGAAGTTCAAATAGTTGAGAAAGAAACAATATCATGAAATATATTGATAGAACATAAAAAGTGAAATTGGAAAAGACCTATTAGTAAAACACTTAAGAATCAGAGGAAAATGACATATGTTCTCAAACCCACATTAATTAGAACTTTAAGATATGGAGAATAGAAGAGGCAAACTACGATAATGAACAATTTGTTATGGGGAACTAAAAACAAGAATACCATGAAGAACATTTTTTTGTGGGGAACTTGAAATAGATGAGGGAAAAAGAATATAATGAAACATATTGATATAAGACACTACCATCCCATGCAATTAGCAAGCTCCACCTGCTACATAAACAACCTAAGCAGTTTGTTCCAAGATCCTTCAAGCAGATCAGGGCAAAAAGAATATCATGAAACATATTGATACAAGGTTTGAACTATGTTCTTTGTTAATAAATATTGAAGAGAAGTAAATAAATTGTATAAGAGGTGTTAGAATAACAATTATTTTCTACAAGTCATTTTACATGGGTATTTTGCATAAATGATTTGTCTATAATATTTAATCCCAAGCAATGTAGCTCAAATTTACAATTAAGTCTATGGTGTTATATGCATTTTGTATAGATTATTGTATCATATAATTGTTTTCATAACATAAAGAAAATATCATGAATAAAATATGGAGAATAGAAGGGGAAAACTATGACAATCAACAGTTTGTTATGGGGAACTGAGAAAAAGAATCTCATGAAGAATAGCTTGTCACAGGGAACTTCAAAGACATAATAAAAAAAGAATATCATGAAACATATTGATATAAGACAGATAAATGGAAATTCACATTAAATAGAACTCCTAAAGCCAATAGTTAGCAATAATCTGTGTAAAATGAGTGTAACCCCATAGACTTTATTGAAAATTCAGTCTATTACTTGGCACTAAATACTATAGACAAATAGAGAAATCATAAAATAGCTATTAGAATAAAACTTAACAACCACTAAACTAATTTTATCTCCAATATGCTTATGCTTTCATACTAACCCTCTGCATATATATATGCAATTACTCCTATGTTAATCTACAATCGCTCCTATGTTAATTACTAAAACAATAAACCAAGGGCGATAAAATTACTAACCCTAACCATATTTTTTATCGAAAGAAAGAAGATTTAACTAAAATTGATCCTATGTTAATGGGTATAATGCCAAAGATGCATAGAGATAACTACAAACAATAGACGAGGGCAAAAAAAATTACTGACCCTAACCATATTTTTTTGATGAAAGAAAGAAAATTTAACTGCAATTTCTCCACCCGTAAAGAGTGATAATCTCTTTGAAGTCTCCAAAATGGGTATAACTCCAAAGATAGAAACATATAACAAGAATAAATTAACAATAAATTAATCATCTATGCAAAACACCCATGTAAAATGACTTACAAATTCTGGAGAAAAATAATTTTTCAATCTACTTATCATGACATAGACCTTACCTCTTGAACAAAGAATGTTCCTAAATGTTGCTCATTGGTCAATAAGGATTGGGAAAAAATTATGAATTTTCCTTCAAATATATTAGGAAACAAAAATATCATGAATAAAATATGCAGAATAGAATAGGAAAACTGCGATAATCAATAGTTTGTTATGAGCAACTAGAAAAAATAATATCATGAAGAACATTTTGTTACAGGGAGCTTCAAACACATGAGAAAAAAATAATATCATGAAACATATTCATACAACACAGATGAACTCAAAGCTACATTAAATACAACTCCTAAAGCCAATAGGTAGCAACAATCTGTGCAAAATAAGTATAACCCCATAGACTTCATTGAAAATTTGAGCTACATCACTTGACACTAAATATTATAGACAAATAGAGAAATTGTAAAAGAGTTATTAGAATAACATTGAATAACCAAAAGTCATGATGGAGCAACATGTGGGTGTGGGTGAGAGAAGTTTTGATTTGAAACTCTCTGTGTCTGAAGGTGATGAGGACTCAGATTCAAAAGATGACGATGATGAAGGCTTGCAAGAGGCGGATGGCTAGCTAGTGGAGTTCTTTCCTTTGCTGGCAGACTGTGTTTTGAGCCCATTCCTCTTCATTGCTAATGCTAAGGAAGACAGTGGTGTTGAGGTTTTTGGAGGCACTTGGGTGGCTGAGAGGCCTCTTTTTTTCTCCCTTCTTGCCTTGGATGGGGATGTTGGTTTGGGTGGTTGTTGTGCCACATTTTCTTTTGCTCCTCCTATGGGGCTATGTGATGTTTCGAATGGAGCTTGGCTTCTGGCATCCCCATCTTTTCTTTGGCTGCCTACTTGGTAGTGGGTGTGCTTAGGTTTTTCTGAGGATTTTTGGATGTGGAATGGGGTTTTTTTTTTCCTATTTGGTGCAATAGGAAGGATTGGTGGTTTTTCTTGTTGGTCTGTTCTACTTCTGGATTCTTCTTGGTTGTCCTTTGCTTATGTCTTCCATTTTTTGGGTGGCTCTATTGTGGAGGTTTTTGGTCTTGGAGTGTTTTGGGTTATTTATGTTCCCTTTGTGGAGTGGTGGTGTTTCCCTTTGGTTGATTGTTGGGAGTTTAGGATCATATTTGGCTCTAACTGGCATGTTGGGTTTGCTTGGTGTTCTTTCATGCTGGCCTTTCTCATGACTTTCATCCTATTTGGGATCTCCTATTCCTCTCGGGGGTTGGGTGTTCTCATTCATTCTAAGATTGGGACTATTCCTTTGGTGGTCCTTTTGCCTACGGTTCTCTTTGCTATTGTGCTCTCTATGGCCTTGTTCTCTCTAACTGATTTCCTGGTTTGGCCTTGTTCTCTCTGGTTGAGTGTCTTTGGACTAGCTTTGTTGAGGATGTTGTTTTTCCTCTTTCCCCCTAGGTGGCTAATGTTGGGGTCTATGGTCTTCTCTTGGGCTGAGTTGCTTCATGGTTGTATTTTTTTGGCTTAGTTGTTTTGGTCTTTTGTGAATGTTCAGAAGTGGTTGAGCGATTGGATTGATACTAGGGTTTTTTCTATGGAAACCTAGATAAGTTCTTATGTGAATATTATTAAGGTGGACCTATGGTTATTTGAGACTTTTCTCCTTGTCCATAGTTTATTTCTTGTGTAATTTATTCTGAAGGATGCTATGGTTGTGTGCTCAACTATTGTGTTAGCTTTCTCCTCTGGTCCTATGGAGTTGGACCTCCCTCAACTATTCTTATTAAGGTGGAAATTTCTCCTATGGAGGTGGAGGTGGAGGGTGTTGGCGATTTATGGTTGTAGTGGTCTTGCTACTTGTGGCATCCTCTCCAATAAAGGAGATCTCATTCCTTTAGAAGTGGTTTTAGAGTTGGTTTCATGTTCCCAGAGTGCTTCAAAGGAGGTGTTGCTACTGGAGTTGTCTATGGAGGATTTGGATTCTTTGGATTTTCATGTTTTGCTACAAGTTGGGTGGTTTTCTAAGTTTCTCTCTATGTCCCAATAGGCTGAGCTAATTAGGGGTTTGATGGTGTCCCACACCACCAATCTAGTTATCTTTCTTGGCTTTATGGTGTCTTCCATGAGTGGATGTTTTACTGATGCCTGGTAGATGCAGAAGGTTTTTTTGTATCTCTAAGGGTTTTTGGTCCTATAGACATGAAAAATTGGCATAATGCATTTGATTAGGTCATATTCATCCATTCATCAAATAAATCAAGTTTATTTATCAATCTCCTAAAGTCATCAATTTAAATTAAATAAATCAACTTGATCCTAACATCACCCTCCTTGATTAAATAAATCAAACCTTTTATTTAATTAAGTCTAAAATCACCTTTCATCCCCTTTTAATTTAAATAAATCAAAATATTCAAGTCAAATGGGTCAAATCATCTAATCATCATTAATTTAATCTAATCCTAATTATCCTAACCTAACCACCCATCACATCCTCTAGCTTTTCCCGCTTGCACCAATAAATCATTTTAATTCATTTATAAAATCAACATTTTCCATCAACATGGCATCTTCGAGGAATATTCCCTCAAGTTTGAATTCAAAAGCAAGTGGACATGTACATCAAACAAAGCATTTATGAGCTCTAACCTGGCTCTTGCATGTCCCTTGCACAAGTCAAACTCAACATTTACTCTCAAATTCAAATTTGAAATCTCCCTCTCTTTGGCATATTGACCAAAATGTGCTCATCCTCAAGCCTATCACAAGTTGACAAGTGGCCTCTTTTCATTGGCTTGTTTTTAGTCCCACATCCTCCATGTTTGGCATTATTTTATCCCTTTTGGCCATAAATAGAGGTCTCCTCTATTGTTCAAATCCTCCACAATCTCAAGCACAAATGCACTATTGTCATTTGAATCCATATCATCTTAGCATTCCATATCATTCTTCATACCATCTTCAAAGCATTTTATCATTTAGCTTGTCTTAGCAAGGATTGGGAAAGGGCTTCTTTCCATAGAAGCACCAATCCAATATGAGATGATTTACTTTATGTTTTATTGTATTCTTTCAACTAGTTCATCTAATCCTTTGTTGTTTTGATTGCATCATGAAGCATGTTGATTTATTTCATATGGATTCTTGATAATTTGCTATGTTTTAAAGTTCTAATTATGCTAATGTATGTGTGTTAGTTTTAGCCATTTGCCAATTTTCACCATCCACATAATGGTGCTAGAAGGAGGGCAGATCTTGTAGGGAAACATGTTTTGGATTGCAGGTTATTTGCAATGAGATATATGTTGTAAACAGGTTGTCCCTCCAAGTGGACTGTTCGCATTGGAGCAATCAATATTTACATTCCAATTCTTGATTTATCACTTTAGTGCATTGCTTTATATCATTACGAATGATATTGTGGTTCAAAATGATCTGTTTCTCTTGATATTGATGTTATGGCTTGACTTAATCACTTTCACATTTGAGTATTGACAGACGTTATAAAATCAGTATAAAATGCCAAACATAGAAATCTGTTAAGTTTCTTTATTGCATTTTCTTTTTCTTCTATCAACTAAATTTCAATACGTTCAACATTAATCAAAACTTGAATACAAATAAAATATACGTAGTTTTTTTTATGACTAAGATGGTATTTACTCAAAACATCATACAGTTTGGTACTTTGTTGAGGTATTTGAAATTATTGGATTTTGTTTTACTATTATCATTCTGATTTAAGGGATGTAATCATTTGAAAAGTTAGCATTGATTGATGGGCCATGAGCTTTTGAAAGTCTGTGGACATCGATTGAACATTGATTTGAATGGTGGGTTTGGGGTAGCCTTTTGGTTTGCATTTACATTTACAGAAGTTAACATTTTAGTTTTCTATGTTGAAATGCCCTTTTAGGATAGCTCAAGGAGATCTCAAAGTCTGACAGGTACCTCTATGCCTTCACACATTAGCCTTTATATTTCATGTCTACATATTCCCATTGCCCAAGTTAAAATCACAAACCTCTTGCTTACTCTTCACTTTTACGATGAAATGGCATCTGTAGCACGGGGACTTTGTGCTTTGCTGCAACTTTCATATTGTGGATAATTGAGAAAGTAATGCCCCATCTTTGAATATTACACAAGCTCCACATCTTTCCCAGCTCATTTCTCTACAATACTCAATCTACCTGTCATAAATGATGCCCATCTTCCCAAAAATAAGAATTACAAGAGGACGCAGTGTGATTATTATAGTCTGATACATTAAAAGAGGAAGATATTTAAGGCACGTATCATATCTGTAAGCTTTTTTCAAAATGTAAATGCCTTGTCTAGTCTTCTCAAAGTTTTCTACTGCATTAACACATTCTAATGGGTTGGCAATGATTGATGATCCATGGTCCATAATGCACGTAAAGAACTGAGTGATGGCATGCAAGAGGCAAACAGGTCCCAGCCGCGCCTGCCAGAGAATCGAGGGCCTAGCATTGAGATACATAGGACCCATTGTACACGTAGGTTAGAATCATGGCCCCTCTATATATGCTTGTTTGTCTCACCTCGAGCGACATCATTTACCTCTTCTATCAACTCCAGTAAGTACTAAAGTAAGATATTTTGAATTCTTCATTAGCGGCAAAGGAAAAAGAATTTTATGCCAACTTGAATTCAACCAGAGCTTTGTGGGTTGCCTATGACAGTAATTAAAAGTCAGAGGACTTGTCATGCCTCACAAGGGTAAATTCAACACCACTATTATTTTGCATAAATATTATCCTACACTGCCCCTACGAATGCACATCACACTTTCCCGATGGATTTGGTAGTTTAATACATTGAAGATCAAATGTTTTGAACTCAATCTGCATGACTATTCATTGTAGTTGGCATAAAGAACCAATGGTCATTGCATCAAAATCAAATCTTATTTTTCTACAAAATCTTTTCCTAGCTATATTAAATTGTTTTTTATTTATTTATGCTAAAGGCTTTGATATTGAGAAAAGGCTTTCGAAGGCAGGATTCTTATTAATGCTGCTTTTCTTTAATTCACAATCATTAGTCTTTTCTATTTAAAATCATTTTATTGTTTAAATTTAATGCTTAAAATGATAATTTGATTCTTACAAGATTATCTTTTCTTGATAGGTGTAAGAAAAATCGAGGAGTATTTTGTTTGCACATGAAACTTGCAACATTAAAACATTGGAGGCAATCTTTGAAGACTTTTGGAGTTGAAGAAAATCAAGCACTTAACTTGAACTTGAAAAAAGCATTTTTAAATGCTTAGGGCTTTCATTCTAGCTTTTATTTTCAATTTTAGGCCAATTAGATCAATTTGAGGTTTATAGTCAATCATTGATTTGATTTCTTCAGAATTGGCTAAAATTGAACATAAAAACATACTAGACACTACTTTTTGGGGATAAAATTGAACAAGCAATCTCACACTCAAGTTTGGTGCTTAAAACGAATTCATCATTGCTTTGAGGCTTAAAATGAACTTGTTTTTTTCGTGTTTCATAATCTCTTATTCAAAGTAATCTCATCTAAAAAGGCATATACACTTCTCTCGCACTTCACGGTGATCTTGAGAACCAAAAGCCTTTTTTATGACATTAAGTTGCATAAAATATTTCCTCCACACTTTGATTTGGGTTTAAAATTGAACAACATCTTGTGTGAGTGTGAGTGGGGACATTATTGCGTATATTCTCTCTTTATTTCCAACAAAGATTGATCAAGTTACGAATATTGTTCTTTATTCACTTTTGTTTATCGTAGAGGGAATGCCTTGGGGAAAAAGTACTCACCCAAGGGAACGACTCAACCAGTAACACTATAAAGCAAAGAGTATTTCCAACCGGGATATAAATGTGGGTATTGGAGTAAACGCCAATATCATGTGGTTGATTCCAATGAGATGGATCCGAAAGGGGACTCTCGCCATATGGGTCAATCTCCATGAATGGAAAGTCCGAAATAAAACCTTTGTTTGTAATGGCCTATTAACTCATTCATCAAGTTTATCGAAGTGGTGCATTGGAACTTAGATTCCAAAAAGTTACTTGCCATGTCCGATCTTGGTTAAAATATCGAGGTTAAGACTTCATTCTTAACATACTTTTATATTTTTTCCTTGATTACATGTAAAATCATCTCTTCTACTATGAAGGGCATGAGGCAAGCCCACTAAGAAAAACGTACCAATTGAGCTAGGGTGTTATATTGCTTGTGAGTCAGTTTGAAAACATAGTGCTTTGATCAAAAACATTGGAAAACCAACATTCAACATGAGCTTCAAATCTCAAACCATTTAGGAGAAGCAAATATCCTTGAAAAAATTCACATGTTATTGCTTTCCCTTGGGATTCGTATCCTTAGAGGCTTCTAAGAATTTGGATTTCATCTCAATTTTCTCCTACTAAGGTCAACAATAGGTAACTCTTGCCTCAAATTTTCTTGGCTTCCACATAATACACTTTGCGGGATAAGGGGAAAGTTGAGACATTAGACATCTAGATTCAAAATCTAACCAAGAGTGTGTTTGTGGTAAAAAAAAATCCATTAAGCAAAGATTAAATCAATTGGACCCTACACATGTGCTTGGCATCTTTTGGTCATATGGTTTTCATGCAAACATTGGTCTTTTGATTTTGAATTACTCTTAGAGAAAGGCACGTTCTTCACTATCTTGGTCTCGGAAACAAGTCCTTCCTAGGTTCATTTAGGATCAAATCAAACACTTCATTCATTCAAACATTTATCATCTTCATCCCATAAACAACTTTACAACATTGGAAACATCATTCTAGACTTGGGTAGATCATCAAAATCAAAATCACCTTGTTTAGTTAGGTGTATGGGAATGCATCCTTTCTTATACATTTAATTGAATTAGCAATCCTTTGAACAAGTTCATCCTAAAATCACATCTAACATCTTACATTTTACAAGTTCATTATCCAAATCAAACAATCAAAATCAAACCCTAAGTCTAGCATTAATCCAAAGTCCCTAAATGTTCAACACTCATATTATTCACCCCCTTTCATCCTTCATTGGTCCTAAGAACCTTAGAGGTCACTTTTGCAACAAGGTCAAAATGCAAGAGGAACATGGAATATAAACTTGATCCATACATCATGAGTAATCCAAGTCAACTAAGCTATCAAAGCCTTACAACACCAATTGATTATCAACACTCACATCTATACAAACCGTACATAGGATCATTACCTTTGACAAATGTCAATAGTACAACAAATGTGAGTATGCCCAAATCAAAGTTTGGGACACCTTTCCCAATGGTAGATTTAAATCTAAGTCCAAACCTAAAAATCCACCAACTGAATAATCAAACCCTGAGCCTTCAAACGAACAATGTCCTCCCACCAAATCCCTACATGCCAAATGAGAATGTACCAAGTACAAGTTTTCCAAACATGAATTTGGAAAACTTTGGGATAAATATGTTTGCAAATCATACAAATGTTGTTCAAAGTCCAAACAAGATGTTAATAACTCCATGTATTAATCCAAGTCAAGGTAACACCATGCAAAATCAAAGTTACCTAAATCAAGGCAATGTGATTCCCAACATCAACAATGTTCAATTTCAACCTATCATGCCAAATATGAACATTATACCAAATCAGAAAATTTTCCAAAATCAATTTGTACATGATCCCATTCAAAAAACACAAGTATGCATCCCAAATTTGCTTGAACAAAAACCAATTCAACTATATCAAGGGAGTCAAGATCAAAATCAAAATCAAATTTGGTGAGATCAAATTGCTACACTTACCAAAATGGTTGAGTCATTGCGCCAAGAGACATCTCCACCACCATTACCCATATAAACATCATTCCTTGGTTTAGGGCTTCCCCCTTTACCTAGCACCAATCACTCCATCCAAATCAATCCACGTTACACCAATCAAGCCATCACATCAAATCCTTTGAAAATACTATCGACATCGCACCAACAGATGGCATCTAATCAGATGACAACATCAAACCTGACAAATCAAAATATGGTCCCCCAAGGACCTATCACCTTGGTCATTCCAACAACCACTATCACACCCGTCATATCTCAACCCCTCACTACCATGATCGCACCAAGCGTATTTCAACCATTTATCACTACATCTAGCACAATTCCAAATCCACCACCACTACCACCAAAACCAAATGCAACAAGACAATATAACATTGGGCTAAAAGCTCACCAGGCCTACCAAAATGCCATCCAACAATATCTAGCCACGCAACAAGCAACAAAAGCTCAACAAGTGCAACAAGCTTCTCAAGCTACCCAAGCCTCTCAAGCTGCCCAACAAACACAAGCACAAACACAAAAAATGACAACCTTTGAGAAAAAGGATCAAGATCAATCCATCACTGAGCACCTTGAAGCTATGTCTACTTCATCAAATGATCAAATCAACGTATATCAAGAGTCACTTTTCAATCATGATCAAAATCCACCAACCAACAATGATCCAATTCAAGAAATTTCAACATCATTTGACCCTATGGTTGAAGACATTGGAAATTCCTCCACCACAATTTGATCCACAATCCTCATGCAAAGTCACTCTCTTCAATTGAGATTTGATTTTGTCCATTCCACTCCACAATCTTAGCATTTTCAGCTCCACAACTCCACAAAATCATCCACAAAGCTTATGCAAAGTCACTCTCTTCAATTGAAAACTGATTTTGTCCATCCACTCCATCTCGAGGCATTGCATCATTTAACTTATCTAAAGGGGTTTGGAAAGGGCTATTTTTCATATCAAAATAGCACCAATCCCCCCATAAGATCAAGTGTTTGCTTCATTTAAGAATGAGGAATAGTTATTTTCGGTTGTATTTCCTCAAGTATTTCATCTTTTTCCTTGTTCTTTAACAATGCAAATGGATGTTATGGGGAACTCTTATTTTAAACTTGCATTTTGATCTAATACTTTGAATTTTTTCTTTGCTAATTTGCAAGTTGGAAATGGGGTTCACATTATGGCTTGTTTTTAGTCCCACATCCTCCATGTTTGGCATTCTTTTATCCCTTTTGGCCATAAATAGAGGTCTCCTCTATTGTTCAAATCCTCCACAATCTCAAGCACAAATGCACTATTGTCATTTGAATCCATATCATCTTAGCATTCCATATCATTCTTCATACCATCTTCAAATCATTTTATCATTTATCTTATCTTAGCAAGGATTGGGAAAGGGCTTCTTTCCATATAAGCACCAATCCAATATGAGATGATTCACTTCATGTTTTATTGTTGTAGACATCCAAATTTGGACACTTAATTTATCCAAATTTATCACTTTTCGTCTAAACATCCTCTTATCTTAGTTAATTAAATAATATTACTATTATTTATTTAATATCTTTAATTCTGCCAAACCCCTAAGGTATTTAATTAATAATTAAATACCTTACCCTCCTTAATCCTCTTTTCATCAAATAAATTAAATAAATATTACATTTATTTAATTCTTCACATGTCATTTTCATCTAATCCTAATCCATCTCCTAATTCTTCATTAGGATGTGCACATGCCTAATCCTTGATTAGGATGTGTTACATCCTCCAACTTTTGCAAGTTGGCTTCTAATCCTCATTTATCTTCTAATTACTGATTAATTAAGCCTAATCATTCCCCAAGGAATTTTTAATTCTTTTTATTCTTCCTAGATTCCCCTCTTTTATATGTGAATTTTTAATTCACATTCCATCCTTCCAAGGCTTCTAGAACCTTGGACTTGTCACAATCTCCACATGTGACCAACCTTGAACTTGTCACAATTTCCACATGTGACCAAGTCCCACCTTTTTGGAGCCCACCTTTTATCCTCTAGATCCTCCTAGGAATGTGAATTTTTAATTCACATTTATATCCCCAACCACCTTTCCTTTTCCCATGTAGATTTTTGAAGAATTCCAAAATTCCTCAAATGTCCCTTTCACTCCCACTTGGGGACAAGGAATCTCTTTTTGAGGAAATCTCCTCACTCCCCAAGGTGCATGTCCTTTTTCCACTTCATGTACCTTCTTGACGCCTCATCTCCATCTCATATCCCCTTGGCCACTTCACCCTCCACATGTCAAGATATGAGGGCTTGTGGGATCTCAACCCACCATAGCCCTTCATCTTGGCCCTGTTGGATCAATCTTGACCATTGAATTATCTAGAGAATTCAAGATCCTCTATAAATACCCCCTCCTCAAGGGAATTTTTGGGGGAACACTTTTTGATTTGAGAAATTACATGCTGCCCATTTGCTTTCCCAATACTCTTTGCATTCTCATAACTATATGCTGCCAATTTGAATCCTCAATCCTCTACCATCATCTAGCCATCTTTTTAATCATTTGCACCTCCAATCTTGCATTTAGACATTCAAGCAATCATATAAGGAGCACACAACCAATCCAAGCAAGGGCCAATCAAAGAGGTATCAACACCAAGGGAGGTAAAATTGTTTGTGTTTCATTTTATTTATATTCATTTTCGTTGTATCACTCTTTTGGCTAATCTTGAGGTGTCCTTGGTATTTTGTCATTTCCATTTCTTAGTTAGTTTGCACATTTAGAGCAGTAGAAATTCCAAGGTATACATTTCTGGCACGCCCGGTGGGACCCACAAATGGGTTCTTGCATTTTACGTCCTTTTTGGTTAAGAATTTTGTAGGAAAAGCTCACAGAAAGGTGGCAGCGCCCTCTGCTTTACCGCAGAAAGGCGATAACGCCCTTACAGAAATGCGGTAGCGCCCCGTAGAAACGAGGTAGCGCCCTCACAGAAACGCGGTAGCACCCCCGGCAAAAACGCGGTAGTGCCCCCATAGAAATGCGGTAGCGCCCTCACAGAAACGCTGTAGCGCCCTCACAGAAATGCGGTAGCGCTCCCGGCAGAAAATCGGTAGTGCCCTCACAGAAACGCGGTAGTGCCCCCGGCAGAAACGCGGTAGCACCCTCGTAGAAACGCGGTAGCGCCCCACGCAGAAATGCGGTAGCACCCCACACAGAAATGCAGTAGCGCCCCAAAACAACATAGTTTGGAAGGTAAAATTGGTGTTTTGGATTCGTTTTTGCTCTAGTTTTTTGCTATTTTTGCGTGATAACTCTCTAATGTTGTTCTGGCAAGAATATTGCTATTTTTCGCTAATGTTTTGCAGCATATTGTGAAAAAATTTGACCAAAGACGAAAAAGAAGATAACTAACATTTGTTTGCAGGGTCATCTACATAATCAGACCTTCAAAAATTATCTTTGCTATTTTCAAACATAGTCTAATTAGGGGGATTAAACCACATTGTTTGCTGTGGTTGTTTATTTTTGTGTTACCCAAGGGGGCATTGATTTGTTTTCACTTTCCCCTTGCACTTCGTGTGAGCTTGGGGAGTAGTTGGAAACAGTTAGTGTCTTCCTTTTAGTGGGACCTGCTTGGGGATTTCATCACCCCAAGGGACAATTCCAACCATGTGTACCGACGGGGTATATAAAGGGGGGAGAACGAAAGTTGTACCATAATCCAGTTGCGTTGTAATTGGCAGAGCGTCGAAGCTAGGGTGATACCTAGATAGACGTGAAGAGTTGGTCTGAGTCTTTCAGTATCTCGCTGGGGTTCCCGACTCACGCTTGTGACGGACTAGTGTTCACGGTTGTGCCTCACGTACCGAGAGTATATCGAGGACTCCCTAGAAACCTTGTGCATCCTAGATTAAGACTTTGTCTTGCCATACCCGTAATATTAATCATAGGATTATGCTTGCTTGAGTGTTTTCTTGTGAAAAATCTATCAAATTTTGATACTTTGGATTGGTTTTATCATTTTGTGTCCTTTCCATAGCCTTTGCCATCAAAAACCAAGCTTTGTCCCCACAGAAACATGGTAGCACCCTACGCAGAAACATGGTAGTGCCCCCACAGAAACGCGGTAGCACCCTACACAGAAACGTAGTAGCGCCCCCGCAGAAACGCGGTAGCGCCCTTGATTTACTGCAGAAGGTTGTCTATGCCCCTGATTTGCTGCAGAATGCTGGCTACGCCCCATTAACTTCCCGGGGCTGTCATTCACAAACCGTGCATCAGATCAACTTCATTCAAAAACCAAAATTGCTCAATTTTTTGAGCTCTATCTAGTGGTACCTTTTTTTTCTTCTTATCTAATCAAACCAATCCATTCCTCTAATCATCTAATCAATCTAAGCACACCAATTTGATCAAGTTCATCTAATCATAATCATCTAATCAACATCATCTAATCATTTGATCCTATCCCATCAAACTGATCTAGTACTTTAATCAAATTCATTAAATTGTCTACCTGATCCAATCATCCGTCTACCAAATCCCATCAAAATCAAAAGCAATCCCACCCAATCATCCTAATCTGAGCTTTTGTCCAATCCTGATCTGAGCTTGACCAAAATCTCGATTTGAGCTTTAATCTGCTCCCATCCAAAATCTTTTATCCATCCTCTTTATCCTATCATCATCATGAATGCTCATCCTCCATCAATAGTAGTCAAGGGAAACCCTAATTACGTGGACGATGATAACGAAAGTCTTGTCGATCAAGAAGAATATGACATAGATCCCCTTGACACTATCATCTCTAGTAAGCTTTCTCCACCCACTTTCCAAAATCCAATTACTCCTATGAGCCATCCCATTATGTCTTCATCCATGCCTAGTCATGCTCCTTATGTCACCTTTGACAATGGATATCCAGTATCTTCTTCATCCCCATATTTGTCATGTCCTTCATCTACATCATCCTTATACAACATCTACATCATCCTCTTATACAACATCTACATCCTCTTATCCTAATTTTCCATCCCAATACTCCTATTACAATCCCCCATCCATGTCCCCCTATCCTAATCCTCTTTCCCAATCTTCCCATACTAATCCTACATCCGCACCCTTTTACCTTAATCCTACATCTGTCTCCTCATCCTAATCCATCATCCCAATACCTTTATTATAATCCATCCCCCACATCCTCTTGTCCCACTACACCACCTATATCCTCTTGTCCTAATCCACAATCCATGTCCCCCTATCTTAATTCACCACTCCAATATCCTTATCTTAACCCTCCATCCAATCATAGTCCTCCATCTACTCCTAGCCCTCCATCCAATCCTAGTCCTCCATTTACTCCTAGTCCTCCATCCAATCCCATTCATCCATCTACTCCTAGTCCTCCATCCAATTCTAATCCCCCATCTACTCATAGTCCTACATTCAATCTCATTCCTCCATCTAACCCTAGTCTACCAATCCATAATCCCTCATCCATTTCTACCACCCCAACCAAGCCAACCATATGCAAGTCTCTCATTTCAAAAGTTCTCCAAGGACTCATTACAAAGAAGCCACCCCCAACTCCACATCTTGAAGTCATGGAACCATGCCATCTAGATCCATCATCCATGGTCACTAGTGATGAGATCCTTCTCCATACCACACCTATTATTGATGTTACCACCCCTAGTACTGCTCAAACCATTGAAACCATTGAACCCACATCCCCTACTCCAAGAACCACCGAATCCATTGAAGACACCCAAGTCCAATCCACTCCCTCTACTCCTAGATCAACCCAATCCATTGAAGACACCGAAATCCAATCCACTCCTCCCACTCCTAGTAGCACCAAAACCCATTCCAATGAACCTCATGAATCCTCCATCCTTCCATCTTCCCCACTTGAAGAGTCCCAACAAGACTCCGTTACCATGCCTCCCGCACATGATGAGTCACAACAAGAGTCTAATCCAAAGCATGCCAAAGCATATCCCCTTCTCCAAATCAAGATCCTACGATCCCATCTAGTCCACCTCAAGATCACAGTCCCCCATCCATTCCATCCCATGATCCCCTTGTCATTCAAGCTTCCACTACTCCATCTCCATCTCCATCGCATGAGCCTACTACCACAAATCCAGATCCTATCATGGCCCTACTCCCTCTCCTAATGTTGCTATCCCATCATCTCCTTCTCATAATCCCCCATCATCACCTAAAAAATGCTATCCCCACACCGCTTGCATATCCCCTTGGTCCTCTCACATTCCTCCATTGCTGGTCTCCTCGCAGAAGAAAAACAAAGCATATACACCAACCCTCCTCTTCCACCTAATAATGAACTCGCATCATTCTTCCAGAATAACAAAAATCCTATCCTAGATCGAATACTCAAGAAAATGAACTATCAAGGAAAAGGTTTAGGCCTTCATGAGCAAGGTATTATAGAGCCCATCCAAGCTAAAGAACACTTGTATCCGCAAGGTCTTGGATGTACTACTCGACTCGCAATCCAAAAATGTTGGTACAACCTCTAGACGCCCTCAATGAACCTCTTCCAAAAGAAATGTCGACTCTTCCCATCACCCCACCAGATCATATGTGGCCATCCCTCCTTTATCGTATCACCTCAAAACAATCGTCCATCTTCCTCCTTCATCTACTCCATCCATTTTGGGTCCTTACATCTCCATCTACCATCTCCAATCCTCCATCTACCATGCCCTTGTTTCCTCCAGGTCTTACGTCTATTTTGGGCCCCTATATCCCAAAATCACCTCCTCCGTCTCGTCCTATCCATCCTTTCATCCATCTAACACCTAACCATCTCATCCATCATAAACATCCCTCTCACATACCCCATGGTCAGGATCAACAAAGGCACATACCCACACATTCTCCATCTACACGTAATCCTCGTAATCCTACCTCCATCACTCCACATCATCCATCTCCTCACACCCATCCCATTGCTACTAAAAGCACTTTGGTTGTTACAAAAAAAATGCATAAATCCAAGCATCCACAGGAATCTACGGCTCCCCATATCCCCTCCAAAAGACATGGTGAAGAAAAGAAAAATCTAAATATACATCAAATCCATAGGCCACAAAGGCCCACCAAAGCAAAAACCAAAACCATGTGGATCCCAAAGAAAAAAGATGCAATGCCATCACATGAAAAATCTGTAAGAACATCCAAAGTTGCTAATCCAAAAGCTCATCATACACCCCTTTCATCTCCTAAGTCTGTTTTGGGTCCTTATGTCCCGAAATTCACCATTCCATCTCCTCCATTATCCCCACATTTTCCATCCCTTAATCCTATTATCTTTTCACATCCACCAACACATGTGCCAATGTTGGTCCTGAACACATCTCCCCATCACATATCCACCCCATCATTCTATCCATACCCTTTCTAGCATCCCATCCATTATCCAATGTATCAACCCCATCAATTCCCTCTAATTCATCCTCATGCATAATCCATTTATCCTCATAATGTTGTACCAACATCCAATAGTCACTTCAAACATGGGCTCATAACACCTTGATCCTTATCACATGTCTTCTAAATCTACTTATCCACTTCCTTATCCTTACCCATCTCCTTCTGCATGACATCCAAAAAGTCAAATATCCAAAAAGTCAAAAAAAAAAAATAGTAAAGAGAAAAAATTTGTCCAATGGTGAAAACTTGGCAAACAAGCACCTTGGATAAGTACCATGATGAAAACCTGGCAAACAAGTGTCATGTGTAAATCCCCATCTGCACTTGGGGGCAACTTCTTGATATGCATTCCCTCCATCTGCTATATTTCCAGCTATGCACCCATCTTCCTGTTATCCGTCCTCTTCATAAATCCCCCCATCCCACCTATCTTCCACATCCTACCATCATATCCCATTTATCTCCCATCCCTCCATCCTTCTTGTGATCTTGATCAAAATAGGGGCACCTATCTATGCATGCTTTGGACACCTCTTGGTATACATTCCCTTCATCCATGATCTGTTGTATTCCTTGGTCACCCATCGTATCCTCCTCTAGTTATCTCCTTTATTTTCCCACCCACTTGTCTTCTATCCCTCATGCCTCATCATATATGACATATCTCGAGTGGGGGCATCTGCTTCTTTTGTGACATAATCCTTGGAGACATCATCTATCATAACGCCCCTTCATCTCCCTATCTATCTATCATAGCATCCCTTCCATCTCCCCATCCGTATCTTTGTATCCATCTATCCTAGCATCCCTTTCATCTCCCAATCTTTCTGTCCCTATCCATCTATCATAGCATCCCTTCCATCTCCCCATCTATATCTTCGTATCCATCTATCCTAGCATCCCTTTCATCTCCCAATCCTTCTATCCCTTTCCATCTATCATAGCATCCCTTTCATCTCCCCATCTATATCTTCGTATCCATCTATCCTAGCATCCCTTTCATCTCCCAATCCTTCTGTCCCTATCCATCTATCACACCGTCCCTTCCAGCTATCCTAGCATCCCTTTCATCTCCCAATCCTTATATTTCCATCCATCCAAACAATCCCTCCCCTCCCCCATCCCTATATCTTTATTCAATCTACCATCTTTATCCTCATCCCCTATCATCCCATCTCACAATCTCTTGTCATTGGTATCTGGCTATAGGCCTCCCTCCATGCAACCCAATGCCATT